>JXCR01000798.1:0-34877 GCA_002079205.1 Phalaenopsis hybrid cultivar
GGAGAAAAAAACTAAAAAGGAATCCGGAGGGAGAGAAGAAGAAGCAACTGAACCGCCACATTTGGCCAACGACTCACCGTCTTCACCCTTCCCCACAAGCGACTAAAAACACAGATATCACGAAGCAGATATTATCGCTTTTTCTTCCCCTACGAAATCTTCTACTTTTCTGTCGCTCCTCTTCTCGCTTTCTTCCTCCACGGATCTATTTTTGCTACTTAAAGGCGACAGCTTTTGCGTACATTTCACTTGAGCCGAGTTTGTTTGCTCCAACCTATTTTTGTTTAGCACATAAAATGATAAAACTTCAATTTTTATTTACATATTGTCTTATCTTTGCATAGAAAGATGTACTGATTATGATTATTTTTTGGTGGATACGAAAAGTTTTGATTGTGTAAATATAAAAAGGGAAATTTAAATATTAGGTATAAACTCCATTTAATAAAGTTTCTATATGAAAAAAATAATCTACTAAAATAATGCAAAACCCTCATAATTGGAAAATAAATAATAATTTTCGACTAAGATGAACAAGAAAACTTAGCTTAGCATGGTAACACAATAAAAATACATCACTAAATTCATTTCACAAAGTTAGAAATTAATTACAAGATTTGAAGTATGAGAGAAATAAAAATAGAACAAAATAACCCTATGATTTACAAAAAATCTTGAAGTCCTCCTACTAATTTTCTCTCCTTGCTCCACTAAATAATGCAATGATCACTATCACACTTTAAATGAATCATTCTTACTTACTTAAACCCTTAGTAACACTCTCTAAGCTCTCTAATGTTCTTAATTATGTCCTCTAATTTTACAAGTGTCTCTTTTAAGTAAATTCCTTCTGCTTTAATTGCCACTCTCCCACGAAGAATTTGAAATTCAAGGGGGATAGTTGCTTTGTTGGGGTTGTCGTGCCACGATGCTATAGATTTGGCATCTAGGACTTGTGATTAGAGATGTGACGCTCTAGGGATGACACTAGGAGCCATGCTCTTGGGTTCATGTTTCTTTGTATTGGCTTCGATAGCGCTACAACTATGGGAATAATTTGGTAGACTCTGGATTTGACGCCTATGGTCTAAAAGGCGACATCTAAGCTAATTGATCTCTTTTTAGACTCTTTCGTCTTTGAATGGTGTCATGACACAGCGGGGTTAGATCTGGGCTCCTAGGCGTTGGTTGGATGGCAACCAAGCACAGAGCTTTCAGGTATTTGCATGATTTATAATTCAGCATTGTGCATAGGCACAAGGAATGACATTGAGAAGCTTTGATAAACTTTAACAAAATTTTTTAATTTTTTAAGGAGCATTCTTTCACAAGGAAATGCTTAAAACTGTCCTAAAATATGAATTAAAAATGAAATAAAACAGGTATATAATGTTTTATTTATTTTTTTTTCACTCAATGCTTTCTCACCACCAGAATATGAGTTTAGCAAACCAAAACTGCTAATTTTTTATTTATATAGGAGTTTTGGTTTGCTAACCCATCTAAATCAAAATTATAATTGACAATTAATGCTGGTTAAGTCTACCGTCAGTCATATGTCGAAGCACTCAACTTAAAAAATCTTAATGCCACAATTATGTCATAAGTGATGAATAAAAGTTTGAATAATTAAAATTAATGAGAAAAATTTTAAAAGAATTTATCACTTGAAATTATGATAAATAATAATAACAATGACTCGCAATTTTTTGCATTAAAAATATTTGCCCTTTTGAGATAAATTATATGTCTTTAGTGATTTATTCCTGGAGTACTATAAGAATAATAATGGCTTTAAGAAAATCAAAACGCTTCATAAAAATGACATGATAATGAAGATATTTTGTTCCAATCAGTTCCAATCAAATAGTATCAGTAGTTCACTTCAAAATGGTTCTTAGTGGTTATTGTCATCATCCCTTTTTACTTATAAGCCATAAATATTTAAGACAATATCTTGGAAAAAAACTTAATTAGCTTAAAACCAACCAATTTTAGCTGCTACAATGCAAACATTAGACTAATTAAACCAATATGTATACCTATTGATCCATATTCTTAGCTTTTGGCAAGTGATTCTACAAAATTGTAATGTAATATAGATATATTTTCATATGTCTCCATTATTTTCTTATATCAACTTAGTGTGCATTTAATATTAGAATTGGGAGTTAGGGAGAAAAAATTTATATTGAGTGTTGCAAAGTACTTTATCTTCTACACTTCATGCATCATCCTACTTGTTCATTTTTCAACTATTCAAGTCTTAGATGGAATATTTAAATAAAACTAAATTGAACCCATGACATAATATGATTCACCCATATTCACAACACNCTTGTCTTATCTTTGCATAGAAAGATGTACTGATTATGATTATTTTTTGGTGGATATGAAAAGTTTTGATTGTGTAAATATAAAAAGGGAAATTTAAATATTAGGTATAAACTCCATTTAATAAAGTTTCTATATGAAAAAAATAATCTACTAAAATAATGCAAAACCCTCATAATTGGAAAATAAATAATAATTTTCGACTAAGATGAACAAGAAAACTTAGCTTAGCATGGTAACACAATAAAAATACATCACTAAATTCATTTCACAAAGTTAGAAATTAATTACAAGATTTGAAGTATGAGAGAAATAAAAATAGAACAAAATAACCCTATGATTTACAAAAAATCTTGAAGTCCTCCTACTAATTTTCTCTCCTTGCTCCACTAAATAATGCAATGATCACTATCACACTTTAAATGAATCATTCTTACTTACTTAAACCCTTAGTAACACTCTCTAAGCTCTCTAATGTTCTTAATTATGTCCTCTAATTTTACAAGTGTCTCTTTTAAGTAAATTCCTTCTGCTTTAATTGCCACTCTCCCACGAAGAATTTGAAATTCAAGGGGGATAGTTGCTTTGTTGGGGTTGTCGTGCCACGATGCTATAGATTTGGCATCTAGGACTTGTGATTAGAGATGTGACGCTCTAGGGATGACACTAGGAGCCATGCTCTTGGGTTCATGTTTCTTTGTATTGGCTTCGATAGCGCTACAACTATGGGAATAATTGGGTAGACTCTGGATTTGACGCCTATGGTCTAAAAGGCGACATCTAAGCTAATTGATCTCTTTTTAGAGTCTTTCGTCTTTGAATGGTGTCATGACACAGCGGGGCTAGATCTGGGCTCCTAGGCGTTGGTTGGATGGCGACCAAGCACAGAGCTTTCAGGTATTTGCATGATTTATAATTCAGCATTGTGCATAGGCACAAGGAATGACATTGAGAAGCTCTGATAAACTTTAACAAAATTTTTTAATTTTTTAAGGAGCATTCTTTCACAAGGAAATGCTTAAAACTATCCCAAAATATGAATTAAAAATGAAATAAAACAGGTATATAATGCTTTATTTATTTATTTTTTCACTAAACGCTTTCTCACCACAAGAATACGAGTTTAGCAAAACCAAAATTGCTAATTTTTTTATTTATATAGGAGTTTTGGTTTGCTAACCCATCTAAATCAAAATTATAATTGACAATTAATGCTGGTTAAGTCTACCATCGGTCATATGTCGAAGCACTCAACTTAGAAAATCTTAATGCCACAATTATTTCATAAGTGATGAATACAAGTTTGAATAATTAAAATTAATAAGAAAAGTTTTAAAAGAATTTATTACTTGAAATTATGATAAATAATAATAATAATAATGTCTCGCAATTTTTTGCATTAAAAATATTTACCCTTTCAAGATAAATTATGTGTCTTTAGTGATTTATTTCTGAAGTACTATGAGAATAATAATGGCTTTAAGAAAATCAAAACGTTTCATAAAAATGACATGATAATGAAGATATTTTGTTCCAATCAAATAGTATCAGCACTTCACTTCAAAATGGTTCTTAGTGGTTATTGTCATCATCCCTTTTTACTTATAAGCCATAAACATTTAAGGCAATACTTGGAAAAAACTTAATTAGCTTAAAACCAACCAATTTTAGCTGCTACAATGCAAACATTAGACTAATTAAAGCAATATGTATAGCTATTGATCCATATTCTTAGCTTTTGGCAAGTGATTCTACAAAATTGTAATGTTATATAGATATATTTTCATATGTCTCCATTATTTTCTTATATCAACTTAGTGTGCATTTAATATTAGAATTGGGAGTTAGGGAGAAAAAATTTATATTGAGTGTTGCATAGTACTTTATCTTCTACACTTTATGCATCATCCTACTAGTTCATTTTTCAACCATTCAATTCTTAGATGGAATATTTAAATAAAACTAAATTGAACCCATGACATAATATGATTCACCCATATTCACAACACGTTTAAGTATCTATTACCAAAAATATTTTTCTTATGAAAAGTCTTATTTTGATTTTTATGATGTGACACTTCATTATCGATTGCATCATGGAATTATATAGTAGTGTCATTAAGTGCTCACCAACATTCATGTTAGATGCCAACCAGCTTCAATCATATTCCTAGCATGTCCTTTTGGCGCTTCTAGAAGAAAACTTGCACTAGTGCCAAGTGCCAATTTTTTTTAGGAAACGTTGTTAATTTAAAAAATTATAATTAGAAGCAAATTTTATAATTAATATAACTATTTTTGTGCCGAATTCATAACATGCAATTATTAAATAAAATGTTTAGTCAATTTTAACATAAGTTATAGCGTTAAGCACCATTAAATTCTATTTTAATTAAATTTAATTCTTTAGTTTCACTATTAACCATTTAAAATGAAAAAGGGGCTGTGGCATGCTATATTAGCAAAATTTTAACTTTTTTAATTGTCATAATAAAATGAAATCATATTCTTATGAAGCTAATCTTCGTCTTTAGTGAGGAAGTTTCATTCTGTTGGAGCGAATATGAAGCGTAAAATTTTCATTTGCTGAAACAGTTGAAGATATGTCTCGTGATGTTCTAAGTTTTTACCGATTCAGATTGCAACTCGTTTGTGTTTTGTTTCGAATGAGACCTCTTACTTCGTCAAAAAAAAAAAAAAAATCCCACATTTTTTAGGAAATTTAGATATTTGCCCTTTGTTTGCCGAGACACGTTTTGAACTAATTTTCATCTTTCTTCTAGACCCCCCAAGAAAAGTATATTACAAGCTAAACCTTATTTGGACCGGCCAATTAGACAAGGCATTATGGCGAGCCAAAAAAGTCCAATCTTTATTCCACCATGCAAAAGTTGAATTGCCGCTTACCGTTATTGTAAATAGACCGTCTGCATTTTGTTTAGACTTTTTTTTGCAAAATTTTAATTGCTGCATAACCACTGCCTTCTTCAATGATTTTAAATTTTATATTTTTATGGTACATCCACAACGGCCCGGATGTACCGACGGATCCTCCTCGCTGCATCCCGGCCGTTGTTCACACGTCCGGTGTCCGGATGTAATAATTTTTCATTATAATGGGGNTGAGAGAAATAAAAATAGAACAAAATAACCCTATGATTTACAAAAAATCTTGAAGTCCTCCTACTAATTTTCTCTCCTTGCTCCACTAAATAATGCAATGATCACTATCACACTTTAAATGAATCATTCTTACTTACTTAAACCCTTAGTAACACTCTCTAAGCTCTCTAATGTTCTTAATTATGTCCTCTAATTTTACAAGTGTCTCTTTTAAGTAAATTCCTTCTGCTTTAATTGCCACTCTCCCACGAAGAATTTGAAATTCAAGGGGGATAGTTGCTTTGTTGGGGTTGTCGTGCCACGATGCTATAGATTTGGCATCTAGGACTTGTGATTAGAGATGTGACGCTCTAGGGATGACACTAGGAGCCATGCTCTTGGGTTCATGTTTCTTTGTATTGGCTTCGATAGCGCTACAACTATGGGAATAATTGGGTAGACTCTGGATTTGACGCCTATGGTCTAAAAGGCGACATCTAAGCTAATTGATCTCTTTTTAGAGTCTTTCGTCTTTGAATGGTGTCATGACACAGCGGGGCTAGATCTGGGCTCCTAGGCGTTGGTTGGATGGCGACCAAGCACAGAGCTTTCAGGTATTTGCATGATTTATAATTCAGCATTGTGCATAGGCACAAGGAATGACATTGAGAAGCTTTGATAAACTTTAACAAAATTTTTTAATTTTTTAAGGAGCATTCTTTCACAAGGAAATGCTTAAAACTATCCCAAAATATGAATTAAAAATGAAATAAAACAGGTATATAATGCTTTATTTATTTATTTTTTCACTAAACGCTTTCTCACCACAAGAATACGAGTTTAGCAAAACCAAAATTGCTAATTTTTTTATTTATATAGGAGTTTTGGTTTGCTAACCCATCTAAATCAAAATTATAATTGACAATTAATGCTGGTTAAGTCTACCATCGGTCATATGTCGAAGCACTCAACTTAGAAAATCTTAATGCCACAATTATTTCATAAGTGATGAATACAAGTTTGAATAATTAAAATTAATAAGAAAAGTTTTAAAAGAATTTATTACTTGAAATTATGATAAATAATAATAATAATAATGTCTCGCAATTTTTTGCATTAAAAATATTTACCCTTTCAAGATAAATTATGTGTCTTTAGTGATTTATTTCTGAAGTACTATGAGAATAATAATGGCTTTAAGAAAATCAAAACGTTTCATAAAAATGACATGATAATGAAGATATTTTGTTCCAATCAAATAGTATCAGCACTTCACTTCAAAATGGTTCTTAGTGGTTATTGTCATCATCCCTTTTTACTTATAAGCCATAAACATTTAAGGCAATACTTGGAAAAAACTTAATTAGCTTAAAACCAACCAATTTTAGCTGCTACAATGCAAACATTAGACTAATTAAAGCAATATGTATAGCTATTGATCCATATTCTTAGCTTTTGGCAAGTGATTCTACAAAATTGTAATGTTATATAGATATATTTTCATATGTCTCCATTATTTTCTTATATCAACTTAGTGTGCATTTAATATTAGAATTGGGAGTTAGGGAGAAAAAATTTATATTGAGTGTTGCATAGTACTTTATCTTCTACACTTTATGCATCATCCTACTAGTTCATTTTTCAACCATTCAATTCTTAGATGGAATATTTAAATAAAACTAAATTGAACCCATGACATAATATGATTCACCCATATTCACAACACGTTTAAGTATCTATTACCAAAAATATTTTTTCTTATGAAAAGTCTTATTTAGATTTTTATGATGTGACACTTCATTATCGATTGCATCATGGAATTATATAGTAATGTCATTAAGTGCTCACCAACATTCATGTTAGATGCCAACCAGCTTCAATCATATTCCTTGCATGTCCTTTTGNCTTATGAAAAGTCTTATTTTGATTTTTATGATGTGACACTTCATTATCGATTGCATCATGGAATTATATAGTAGTGTCATTAAGTGCTCACCAACATTCATGTTAGATGCCAACCAGCTTCAATCATATTCCTAGCATGTCCTTTTGGCGCTTCTAGAAGAAAACTTGCACTAGTGCCAAGTGCCAATTTTTTTTAGGAAACGTTGTTAATTTAAAAAATTATAATTAGAAGCAAATTTTATAATTAATATAACTATTTTTGTGCCGAATTCATAACATGCAATTATTAAATAAAATGTTTAGTCAATTTTAACATAAGTTATAGCGTTAAGCACCATTAAATTCTATTTTAATTAAATTTAATTCTTTAGTTTCACTATTAACCATTTAAAATGAAAAAGGGGCTGTGGCATGCTATATTAGCAAAATTTTAACTTTTTTAATTGTCATAATAAAATGAAATCATATTCTTATGAAGCTAATCTTCGTCTTTAGTGAGGAAGTTTCATTCTGTTGGAGCGAATATGAAGCGTAAAATTTTCATTTGCTGAAACAGTTGAAGATATGTCTCGTGATGTTCTAAGTTTTTACCGATTCAGATTGCAACTCGTTTGTGTTTTGTTTCGAATGAGACCTCTTACTTCGTCAAAAAAAAAAAAAAAATCCCACATTNCGAAGTTTCATTCTGTTGGAGCGAATATGAAGCGTAAAATTAAACAGCTGAAGATACGTCTGTTGAAGTTCTAAATTTTTACGGATACAGATTGCAACCCGTCTCTGTTTTCTTTAGAATGAGACCTCTTACTTAGTCAAAAAAAAAAAAAAAAATCCCACATTTTTTAGGAAATTTAGATATTTGCCCTTTGTTTGCCGAGACACGTTTTGAACTAATTTTCATCTTTCTTCTAGACCCCCCAAGAAAAGTATATTACAAGCTAAACCTTATTTGGACCGGCCAATTAGACAAGGCATTATGGCGAGCCAAAAAAGTCCAATCTTTATTCCACCATGCAAAAGTTGAATTGCCGCTTACCGTTATTGTAAATAGACCGTCTGCATTTTGTTTAGACTTTTTTTTGCAAAATTTTAATTGCTGCATAACCACTGCCTTCTTCAATGATTTTAAATTTTATATTTTTATGGTACATCCACAACGGCCCGGATGTACCGACGGATCCTCCTCGCTGCATCCCGGCCGTTGTTCACACGTCCGGTGTCCGGATGTAATAATTTTTCATTATAATGGGGTCTTAACATGTTAATCATCTAAAATTTTAAATATAATATTTTGGTCACTTAAATATAAAATTTTCATTAAAAACCACCAATAATTTAAAATGTTTTTGAAAAATGGTCAACTCTTTATACTTGAAAATTTTGAATGATTAATATGTAAAAATCTCTATAATACAGTGTGAATTTGTAAATAGAGATCTAAATAAAGCTTGAGTTTTTTTTTTTTAATTTGAGTTTTGATTAATTGATTTTGAGCTTAAGTAGTTATAATCTAGATCTAATTCAACAGCTGATGAGTTGGTTTAATTTACATAAATTAAGAAGATTATTTTAAATTGTAAGAAAATGATAATAATAATGAGAAAATAGAGAAATAAATATTGGGAACTCATTTGCGATAAAAAAAATTGCATAACTTTTTCAGTTTTTTTTAAATAATTGCTTATTTAAATTAAAAAATTCTAATATGTTTTAATTGTATTTAATATTATTTTTTTAATTAGCTGACACGCAAATCTAATTTTAATATTAACACATCAAATTTTTTTTATTAGCGGACATTCAAGTTTTTTAAATAGTGGTCTCGAGAGTTCTCTATGATAAGACAATGCTTGATGAATATTTGAGAGACTTAATGATGTTAGAATTGAACGACTTTGGGCTCCTTAGATTCATCTTTTCGACACGTTCAATTCGAATATAAGCTTACTAGATTTGACATCTATTTGATCTCCCAAATATGCATATAAAGCTTTCAAAAGTTGTTTAATGGCCTAATCTGAGCTTGATTTGACCTAAATTAGCTCAATTTTGGTATCATCAGGTTCGTCTCATTGAGTCAGACAGTTTGAAGTTTGCAAAAATCGGAGTTCTAGATGACTCTTGATTAAACTTTGAATGCTTCTTGCTCAAATGATTGTCTTGAGATATGTGTCATACATTGAGATTCGTGTTGAATATTGAAATTTTGTTGATGACGTATCAAATATATATGATTTTTTTTTTATTTGGTGCTAAACCAAGTTGAAAACAATCGATCAAAGAGTTGTTCATGTTCGGTTGGCTTGCATAATGAACGATTTAAATACAAGCTAATTAACAAGCCGAATATAAACTATTTGAAACTAACGAGCTTCTTTGACAGCCCTAAATTAAACATTACAGAGTATTATATAAACAATAAATAGTAAAATCATAATTTAAATATTTCAATAATAAATGGAAACAAGTGCTGTCCGCCTTCTTTGCAATAAAGGTAGGTGACGATGTTACTTTTGCATGGAAGAACAAAGATTGGACGATTTTGGCTAACTGTAATAGAGTGGCTGATTTTAGGGTAAATGTAAGGTTTGTTTTGTAAGTTACTCAGATTAAAGGGACATTTAGGCGCCAGGTACAGGTGAAAACTTATTCATGCTGCAATATGCAATCTAATTATTAATTATTATTATGACAAGCAAAGGGCAAATGACTAAATTGCATTGAAGTGTGGATTTTTTTTTGAAGGAGAAAAGCGTTGCTCTTGAAGTCTTTATTGCCATCAATTTTTTATGTGACAAATACTGAATGCCCTTGTGTTGTTGTGGAAGCTTGCGGTGCACACGAGTGCCCTCCTGTAGCTTGAGGAATCCGTCGTGACATTACCAGATGAACACCGTTGTGCCCAATAGCAACTACCACTGATCCATAATGATTCTTCGTTCTATGGGCAAGCCGAACGATCATTATGATGGCTATGTGGTCTGTTCCGGTCATGGAGAGCTTTTCTTGCCGTGAAATGTGCTTAACGAACTCCCGAGGCTAAAAAATGATCCAAAAGGTTATTACGTGACGACGCCTAACCCATCCCGAAGTGGTTGCCTTTGTCGTGTCAATGCCCAAAGGCGGATCGACCATGCTCCAAGACAGAGTCAACGACATAATTATGGCATGGGTCATCATTCTTTTAATTTGTTTCTTTGCTCTTGTCGTATTGTCTTATTTTCCGATATCTTTCTTTCTTTGAATTATTTCGATGGTTTAAGAAGGAGGTTATTGGAAACGAGATTAATATGACGACGAACAAACATGCTAACAACTCTATTAATAAAAAGAACAAAAAAAAAACATTCATCATTTAATAAAATCATGAGAATGACCTCTTCGCTTGGAAGTTTTTTTTAAAGTAAGCATTGTTGGTTGATGACTAATTCTTCAAATGCTTGCACAATGAATTTTCTTCATAAATATGAATCTTCAAATGGGTGATTTGATTAGATATCAAAGCAAAATGTTGTTTCACCCTTTTTAGTAGATAATTTTTTGTTATCAAACTATTCTAATTATTGAATTATTGAACCCAATTATGGGAATACATACATTAAGTATAATTTAACGAATAAGAAGACATCAAAAATAAAGCACTATAACTACATCAGTGAATGGAAATACATAAAGTGATTCTCACATTGAAAGATTCCTTGCTCAAAGCTCACGAATAAATAAAAAATCAAGAAATATTTTTTATGACAACGCTACCACAAAATTGAGTTTCTCCATTCACTTCAAAACTAACACAAATCTCCTCCAATCAAAACAAATCAACAAGCTTCTCCACTTATTCAAAATCAAACTTCACCTCCAACTTTCACCCACCACTCCAAAATAATGCTATGAGATTTCCTCTGCTGCCTGCAAATTGTAGTATCCTCAACCACGACTTCTTCATCTCCCTCTTTCAATTAAAAAAATAAAATCGTATCCTCCTTCACTTGTTGCCAACTACAAATCAAGCTTTTTTTCAGGCTCTCCAATGAATAAATTTGCAGTTAAGCATGGTATGAAATTAAGAAAGCCATAAAAAGAAGTTGGAAAAGCTATGCTTAATTTGTGTGCTGGTGGATTGCAATAAGAGACTGATATGGATCAAATGGATTGTGAATGATGCAATTATTTGGGTTGGAGGAGACAATAAAGGGAGAATATGTACCCATGAAAGGAAAAATGAAAAAAAAAACTTAATTTGAGGTGAATGTTTTACATTATAAGGCTAATATAATATTTATAGCAATTATACTAATCCCTCAAAAAGAAAATGATTTAAAACATAGAGGAAAAGATAGATAGACGTATTAATTGAAGGTTTTGAATTGCATTGCCACATCATTTAGATGCATTTTATTACCTTCCTATGCCATACAAATCCATTAAAATCCAATTTTTTTTTCTTAAGAAATTAAAATTAAAATGTATGATTTTAAAATTAAAGCACAATATTGGCCTTGGTGTGCTCAACAACATTCATTCCTGATTTACCTTGGTGGGGATCTTTTTATTGCTCTCTTGGATGCATGACCCATACATGCCATTTTAATGCGAAGCATCAATTAATTTTTTATAATAATTATCATGATATCTTAAATATTTAAGCTTTGCTGATATTGCATAACACTCATTAAGATTTTAAATTTAATCTATGTTAATTGTTAAGTTAAAATTATTTTTGGAGCTTAAATTAATCAAAATAAGATTATGAGTGCTCATATTTTTTGACACTATAATTTAAGTTAAAGTTGAGCTTCAACTTCTATTCAATGATTGCATGCTATAAATTTAGCACAAAATGAATGATAATGATAATACTATATATATATATATATATAATATTATATATATTTATAATGCTATATATCTATATGTTACAACTTAAAGTTTAAAATTGTATAATAGGAATATTACAATTTAAAATTTAAAGTTTATAATTGTATAAAAATAAAATATCATCGTTCTCACCAGGCCGAAAGAATCGCTGTCGGAATTGCACTTGCAGTTTGCTCTCCCACTGACCGACCAACAATCGACCGACCACTTGAAACCGATCGGCTGGCCTCCTTTAGTCAAGTGGCCACCAACTTACGGTCCATTGGTCGGCCACTAGTCGACCGGCCAACCACCTCTAACTAGTCGGCCACCAACTTCCAACTGATCGAACACCCAACACCGATGAGTCCCAATGAAGGAAATGCTCCAGATCAACAGATCCAAACAAAAAAATGACTGAAATACCCTGCACCGCCCTTCATAAAGTAAGGGCATATTTGTAATCTTACTTTTCCCTTCTTTTTGCATCTATAAATAGAAGACCTTTGTCATATATAAAGGGCCCTAGGCTTTCTCAACCCCCATATAAAAGAAACTCTGCTCTTCTCCCCATTTGTAACCCTCACGCTTAATCAAATAGAATGGGGCGAAATAGTCTGGGAACACCCCCTCTTTGCCCCCTCTACGAGGCAAATCTCTTTCTTCCTCTCCCTTTTTCTCTTTCCATCAAATTTTATGCCCTATACCTTGAGCACTAACCATAGGACAAATATCCACTAAATATCCACTACAATAATTTATAGTATGTTGTTATTATTTCATAATATAATTAATTGTATTTTATTTCAAATTAGAGCATTTATTATTGTCAATTTAGCACTACCCATTAATGGCATGCAGTTATTATATATAATTAATACTAATGAAGGATTGAACCAAAAACAATCATTTTTCAATATCTTCAATTTTACTAAGCTCGGAAAAAACTCTTACTTAACTCGCATTCTAATTTGACTTCTAACAAGTAAAATACAAACAAATTGTTCGAACAATTTCAAACACAAGGCAAACACGACAAACTCATCTCGCTTAGGATTGGCTCATTTACACCCTAGTTCACAATGAAATCAAAATTATTCCCTCTTCTTTAACCCTTATTCATTCCAACCAAATAACATGAATATGAGAAAGCAATACTATATAAACCAAACTAGTCAAAAAAGAAGAAAATTGTGATGACCAAAAAGAGAATTTTATCCCTGTAATAAGATGATTTTGCAATCAGGCACTCAGTTTTTGAAGAAATAAAAGAGAGAAATCAAACTAAACCAGCAATAAACCAAAGTTGGCAATTCAAAACACCATCAATATTCCTGCACATACCATAAAAGACCTCCATGGTTATGGCTCAACTGTAATAAAAACTTTTACACAGAATTATTCACAAATCCTGAAATCATGGAGAACTTAAACGCCTCCGACGCCCTGAACATAGCTTAGAAATTCTACTTCTAACTGGCACAGACCAGTCGTCTCTAGCCTTCCTTGATTTCACTCTCCGCAGCTTGTAACCAATATTGTGCAGATCTTCACAAATTTCGTGCCTGGAGAGAGTTACTAGACCAGGCAGTATCTCTTTCTGGAAATCTCTGAAGCCCCTCCCTCTTCGCAGCCTAACCCCTCCTTCCTTTTTCCCCGTTGTGTTCACATTCGACGGTTCGATCGTAACATGACGATCTTCACTTTGGATCTCAGATAGTTGCAGTGTCNGATTGCATGCTATAAATTTAGCACAAAATGAATGATAATGAGAATTTATATATATATGTATATATATATGTATATATGTATGTATATATGTATGTATAATACTATATATCTATATGTTACAACTTAAAATTTAAAGTTTAAAATTGTATAAAAGGAATATTACAATTTAAAATATAAAATTTACCGATGAGTTCCAATGAAGGAAATCCTGCAGATCAGCAGATCTAAACAAGAAAATGACCGAAAGATCCTGCACCGCCCTTCATAAAGTAAGGGCATATTTGTAATCTTACTTTTCCCTTCTTTTTGCTTCTATAAATAGAAGACCTTTGTCTTATATAAAAGGCCCTAGGCTTTCTCAACCCCCATGTAAAGGAAACTCTGCTCTTCTCCCCATTTGTAACCCTCACGCTTGTCGAAATAAAATGGGGTGAAATAGTCTGGGAACACCCCTCTTTGCCCCCTCGACGAGTCTCTTTCTCTCTCCTTTTTTCTCTTTCCATCAAATTTTATGCCCTATACCTTGAGTACGGACCATAGGACAAATATCACTAGATATCCCCTACAATAATTTATAGTATGTTGTTATTATTTCATAATGTAATTAATTGTATGTTATTTTAAATTAGAGCATTTATTATTGTCAATTTAGCACTACCCATTAATGGCATGCAGTTATTACATATAATTAATACTAATGAAGGATTGAACCAAAAACAATCATTTTTCTATATCTTCAATTTTACTAAGCTCGAAAAAAAACTCTTATTTAACTCGCATTCTAATTTGACTTCTAACAAGTAAAATACAAACAAATTGTTCGAACANGCAATCATTTTTCTATATCTTCAATTTTACTAAGCTCGAAAAAAACTCTTATTTAACTCGCATTCTAATTTGACTTCTAACAAGTAAAATACAAACAAATTGTTCGAACAATTTCAAACACAAGGCAAACACGACAAACTCATCTCGCTTAGGATTGGCTCATTTACTCCCTAGTTCACAATGAAATCAAAATTATTCCCTCTTCTTTAACCCATATTCATTCCAACCAAATAACATGAATATGAGAAAGCAATACTACATAAACCAAACTAGTCAAAAAAGAAGAAAATTGTAATGACCAAAAAGAGAATTTTGTCCCTGTAATAAGATAATTTTGCAATCAGGCACTCAGTTTTTGAAGAAATAAAAGAGAGAAATCAAACTAAACCANATAAACCAAACTAGTCAAAAAAGAAGAAAATTGTGATGACCAAAAAGAGAATTTTATCTCTGTAATAAGATAATTTTGCAATCAGGCACTCAGTTTTTGAAGAAATAAAAGAGAGAAATCAAACTAAACCAGCAATAAACCAAAGCTGGCAATTCAAAACACCATCAATATTCCTGCACATACCATAAAAGACTCCATGGTTATGGCTCAACTGTAACAAAAACTTTTACACAGAATTATTCACAAATCCTGAAATCATGGAGAACTTAAACGCCTCCGACGCCCTGAACATAGCTTAGAAATTCTACTTCTAACTGGCACAAACCAGTCGTCTCTAGCCTTCCTTGATCTCACTCTCCTCAGCTTGTAACCAATATTGTGCAGATCTTCACAAATTTCATGCCTGGAGAGAGTTACTAGACCAGGCAGTATCTCTTTCTGGAAGTCTCTTAAGCCCCTTCCTCTTCTCAGCCTAACCCCTCCTTCCTTCTTCCCTGTTGTGTTCACATTCGACGGTTCGATCGTAACATGACGATCTTCACTTTGGATCTCAGATAGTTGCAGTGTCATTAACTCAAACGAATCAGAAGAATATTGAGGAAGCTTGCTTCTATCAGATGAACATTGAGGAAAACTCATGAGAGCTTCAGCTGCTGATATGATGGAGGTATCCCATTCTTCTGGCTTCAGTTTCCCCATTAAAGATCCTTCATTTTGTGATGAGGAGTTTAGCTGCGTGGTTACAGAATTATCAGTGTTTGAAAACTCATTATTTCTACTTATTTCATGAGCACTAAATTCAGTCAAAAACTTTCCGGAAGGAGCAATCTCATCTTGAGCAATCGCATGACTCGATGAAGATGAAGCATCTTCTTCAGTTCCATCATTATTGTTTGGTTTGGTTACTGAATCTTTATTTGCAGTTTGTGGCAGGTTGATACTGTTGCTCGAAGTTAAGTTTGAGGAAGATCTCAGTTTATCTGTTGAGGAATCTACATAATCTTTTTCTTGTATATATAATTTCGAAATTGGCAATGCGTTTATGCTAAGAAAACCTTGATCACAAGAGTCAGTGGATCCTTCAAAGCACTCTGCTTGGATCTGGCAGCCAGAAACAACATCATTCTTATTGTCTGTGGTGTCATGGGCCAGCTTCAAATCGAGTGAAATGTCAGATTTTGAAGCTTCACAATGAAGAATCAAGGAACTAGTTCTACTATCACATGAAAGTTTTGCAGCGGCAGCCGCCACAGCAACCGGCAATGGTGGTTTGGGGATACATGAAGTTTCTGCTGGGCAGCTGTTGCTTTTTTCCTGCTCTAGCGTCCCATTCAGGTCATGAGAGCTCTCATCTTCAACTGGTAAATTAAGGTCAAATAGCAAGGGTGTAGCTTGCTGCTTCGTTCTTGGTTGGTTAACAGAAGCTTCAATACAAAAATCGCCAACTCCTGCAGAAAGTAAAAAAGAGAGTAACTTTACAAAGTTCTGGAAGTGATGTTAAGTTAAAATGAAAAGAAAAAAAATCAAAACTTGATTTTTTCTAGGGATTGTTCAAATCCAATTTTTCTCTCTGGAATAGTGGAAATTTATGTTTTTGTTAGCCTGTAAGCGCGGGTAGACTTTGTCAAACCAAAAATTTGCTACTGTTCTTTTTCTAAAATATTTTTAGCACAAAATTACAGAGAATTTGACGTTGTCTTATCTTCATAAATTGGCCAATTTCAATTAACTTTTTCTGTAAGGAAATATATGCCAAATGGAGACCAATTAAATGAAATGTATTATGGGAGTTTACAGGTCTAGCTAGAGATTTCATAAACAAAGTTGCAAACTCCAAAAGATTGATAAAAGGAAAGTAGCAATATGATTTAAGTGGAAGTATAACTGAAGTAAAAGAAGAAGCAGCAAGTTAAGCATAACATTGCAGACAAAAGTTCTCAATAGCATACTAATCTGAAGCAACAAAAAGAAATAATAAACAAAAATAATTACATAAATAAAGTAAGAGGATAGCTCTCATTACATTATTTCTATCTTCATTACAGATATTACCAATCACAAGTTTAAGATGTTGATCATAAGTTCCCTAAATTGACTAGAACTGGATCCTCTGGCAACCAACCAGATAAATATGGCTTCTAACTAAGCTAAGCTTAAGCTGTAAAGTATATCTATTTCCAAACAATCTCAATTACTGTGATACAGAGCGAATTGCTTGCCTCGATAAATAAATATACAGCTAACAGAGCATAAAACTATAAGAAACTCACCAACATAGGGAAGAGTAGGCTTTTGTTCTCTCAACTTTCTACCAGCCTCCTCACTCAAATGAGTCACAGAAGCCATTATTAGAGTCTTATAATTTCCTGCTATGCTTGAGGAAACCTGAGCCCAAGGAACACTTGCCTGTGTCCCAAACACACCTGAACAATTCTCCATTGAAGCCCTCACTTCATGGAACTGCAACTCTACTGAACTCTCCAGATCAATAACCTCTTTGAGCGGAAAGTTGCTAGCTTGATGATGAAAGACCGGCTCTTTGCCCTTATTCCTGATAGAGTCATCAGCAGAGAGGTGAAGGCTAAACTCTCTCGGATGATTTTTTAACATATCAGTGGACTTGCCCTTAAAATCTTTCCAATCAATCACATTTCCAGCCTGCAGAGATTTCCCTCTCAGCGCCACAAAAAGCCAACAAATTTTACTACCCGGTTTAAGTAAATTTTACCTCTTTGGCTCGTGAGGACATACAGAATGCGTTTTTCTTCTCCTCCGAATCCCTAATTAGCCATGAATAACTCCTTGGGGCATCTGTATTGACATCTTTGATTAGAAGCTCATTCATCAAACTTTTCTGAGTCCAATAGAGCCGATGAAGCTCACAAACCTGAAGCATTACAAAAACCTCAAAACACCCATAATAAAAATTAACAAATATTTAATCGATCGGCGTCACTGCAAGAAGATGAAATCAACGAACCTGATTCCTAAAAATGAATTCATGCTGAAGCATTGCCTGCTTCAATGTTTCCATCGTCGAATCCCCAAAAGCCTGCCAAGGACTGTTAAGATTCAAATCTCCGCTCCTCAACATCATCTCATGTAAACTACTCCTGAAGAATCTAACACCAAATCCNAATAAAATTTACCGATGAGTCCCAATAAAGGAAATCCTGCAGATCAGCAGATCTAAACAAGAAAATGACTGAAAGACCCTGCACCGCCCTTCATAAAGTAAGGGCATATTTTTAATCTTACTTTTCCCTTCTTTTTGCTTCTATAAATAGAAGACCTTTGTCTTATATAAAGGGCCCTAGGCTTTCTCAACCCCCATGTAAAGGAAACTCTCCTCTTCTCCTCATTTGTAACCCTCACGCTTGATGAAATAAAATGGGGTGAAATAGTCTGGGAACACCCCTCTTTGCCCCCTCGACGAGGCAAATCTCTTTCTTTCTCTCCCTTTTTCTTTTTCCATCAAATTTTATGCCCTATGCCTTGAGCACGGACCATAGGACAAATGTCCACTAAATATCCCCTACAATAATTTATAGTATGTTGTTATTATTTCATAATGTAATTAATTGTATGTTATTTTAAATTAGAGCATTTATTATTGTCAATTTAGCACTACCCATTAATGGCATGCAGTTATTATATATAATTAATACTAATGAAGGATTGAACCAAAAACAATCATTTTTCTATATCTTCAATTTTACTAAGCTCGAAAAAAACTCTTATTTAACTCGCATTCTAATTTGACTTCTAACAAGTAAAATACAAACAAATTGTTCGAACAATTTCAAACACAAGGCAAACACGACAAACTCATCTCGCTTAGGATTGGCTCATTTACTCCCTAGTTCACAATGAAATCAAAATTATTCCCTCTTCTTTAACCCATATTCATTCCAACCAAATAACATGAATATGAGAAAGCAATACTACATAAACCAAACTAGTCAAAAAAGAAGAAAATTGTAATGACCAAAAAGAGAATTTTGTCCCTGTAATAAGATAATTTTGCAATCAGGCACTCAGTTTTTGAAGAAATAAAAGAGAGAAATCAAACTAAACCAGCAATAAACCAAAGCTGGCAATTCAAAACACCATCAATATTCCTGCACATACCATAAAAGACTCCATGGTTATGGCTCAACTGTAACAAAAACTTTTACACAGAATTATTCACAAATCCTGAAATCATGGAGAACTTAAACGCCTCCGACGCCCTGAACATAGCTTAGAAATTCTACTTCTAACTGGCACAAACCAGTCGTCTCTAGCCTTCCTTGATCTCACTCTCCTCAGCTTGTAACCAATATTGTGCAGATCTTCACAAATTTCATGCCTGGAGAGAGTTACTAGACCAGGCAGTATCTCTTTCTGGAAGTCTCTTAAGCCCCTTCCTCTTCTCAGCCTAACCCCTCCTTCCTTCTTCCCTGTTGTGTTCACATTCGACGGTTCGATCGTAACATGACGATCTTCACTTTGGATCTCAGATAGTTGCAGTGTCATTAACTCAAACGAATCAGAAGAATATTGAGGAAGCTTGCTTCTATCAGATGAACATTGAGGAAAACTCATGAGAGCTTCAGCTGCTGATATGATGGAGGTATCCCATTCTTCTGGCTTCAGTTTCCCCATTAAAGATCCTTCATTTTGTGATGAGGAGTTTAGCTGCGTGGTTACAGAATTATCAGTGTTTGAAAACTCATTATTTCTACTTATTTCATGAGCACTAAATTCAGTCAAAAACTTTCCGGAAGGAGCAATCTCATCTTGAGCAATCGCATGACTCGATGAAGATGAAGCATCTTCTTCAGTTCCATCATTATTGTTTGGTTTGGTTACTGAATCTTTATTTGCAGTTTGTGGCAGGTTGATACTGTTGCTCGAAGTTAAGTTTGAGGAAGATCTCAGTTTATCTGTTGAGGAATCTACATAATCTTTTTCTTGTATATATAATTTCGAAATTGGCAATGCGTTTATGCTAAGAAAACCTTGATCACAAGAGTCAGTGGATCCTTCAAAGCACTCTGCTTGGATCTGGCAGCCAGAAACAACATCATTCTTATTGTCTGTGGTGTCATGGGCCAGCTTCAAATCGAGTGAAATGTCAGATTTTGAAGCTTCACAATGAAGAATCAAGGAACTAGTTCTACTATCACATGAAAGTTTTGCAGCGGCAGCCGCCACAGCAACCGGCAATGGTGGTTTGGGGATACATGAAGTTTCTGCTGGGCAGCTGTTGCTTTTTTCCTGCTCTAGCGTCCCATTCAGGTCATGAGAGCTCTCATCTTCAACTGGTAAATTAAGGTCAAATAGCAAGGGTGTAGCTTGCTGCTTCGTTCTTGGTTGGTTAACAGAAGCTTCAATACAAAAATCGCCAACTCCTGCAGAAAGTAAAAAAGAGAGTAACTTTACAAAGTTCTGGAAGTGATGTTAAGTTAAATTGAAAAGAAAAAAATCAAGTTTTGATTTTTTCTAGGGATTGTTCAAATCCAATTTTTCTCTCTGGAATAGTGGAAATTTATGTTTTTGTTAGCCTGTAAGCGCAGGTAGACTTTGTCAAACCACAAATTTGCTACTGTTCTTTTTCTAAAATATTTTTAGCACAAAATTACAGAGAATTTGATGTTGTCTTATCTTCATAAATTGGCCAATTTCAATTAACTTTTTCTGTAAGGAAATATATGCCAAATGGAGACCAATTAAATGAAATGTATTATGGGAGTTTACAGGTCTAGCTAGAGATTTCATAAACAAAGTTGCAAACTCCAAAAGATTGATAAAAGGAAAGTAGCAATATGATTTAAGTGGAAGTATAACTGAAGTAAAAGAAGAAACAGCCAGTTAAGCATAACATTGCAGACAAAAGTTCTCAATAGCATACTAATCTGAAGCAACAAAAAGAAATAATAAACAAAAATAATTACATAAATAAAGTAAGAGGATAGCTCTCATTACATTATTTCTATCTTCATTACAGATATTACCAATCACAAGTTTAAGATGTTGATCATAAGTTCCCTAAATTGACTAGAACTGGATCCTCTGGCAACCAACCAGATAAATATGGCTTCTAACTAAGCTAAGCTTAAGCTGTAAAGTATATCTATTTCCAAACAATCTCAATTACTGTGATACAGAAAGAATTGCTTGCCTCGATAAATAAATATACAGCTAACAGAGCATAAAACTATAAGAAACTCACCAACATAGGGAAGAGTAGGCTTTTGTTCTCTCAACTTTCTACCAGCCTCCTCACTCAAATGAGTCACAGAAGCCATTAGAGTCTTATAATTTCCTGCTATGCTTGAGGAAACCTGAGCCCAAGGAACACTTGCCTGTGTCCCAAACACACCTGAACAATTCTCCATTGAAGCCCTCACTTCATGGAACTGCAACTCTACTGAACTCTCCAGATCAATAACCTCTTTGAGCGGAAAGTTGCTAGCTTGATGATGAAAGACCGGCTCTTTGCCCTTATTCCTGATAAAGTCATCAGCAGAGAGGTGAAGGCTAAACTCTCTCGGATGATTTTTTAACATATCAGTGGACTTGCCCTTAAAATCTTTCCAATCAATCACATTTCCAGCCTGCAGAGATTTCCCTCTCAGCGCCACAAAAAGCCAACAAATTTTACTACCCGGTTTAAGTAAATTTTACCTCTTTGGCTCGTGAGGACATACAGAATGCGTTTTTCTTCTCCTCCGAATCCCTAATTAGCCATGAATAACTCCTTGGGGCATCTGTATCGACATCTTGAATTCGAAGCTCATTCATCAAACTTTTCTGAGTCCAATAGAGCCGATGAAGCTCACAAACCTGAAGCATTACAAAAACCTCAAAACACCCATAATAAAAATTAACAAATATTTAATCGATCGGCGTCACTGCAAGAAGATGAAATCAACGAACCTGATTCCTAAAAATGAATTCATGCTGAAGCATTGCCTGCTTCAATGTTTCCATCGTCGAATCCCCAAAAGCCTGCCAAGGACTGTTAAGATTCAAATCTCCGCTCCTCAACATCATCTCATGTAAACTACTCCTGAAGAATCCAACACCAAATCCAAATAAAGAAAGAAGATGAAACCACTAAAACTATCATCAAATATATCCAAAAATTAAAAAAAAAAATTGCAGTTACGTAAACTGAAAAAGAGATCAAAAATCAACCTTTAATGCATAAAAGTGACGCTATGATCGCATCCGTAAGGGATGAAAGGAAGGCGTGAATACGAGGCAGCGTCCCCGAAAGATTCCCATTCGCCCACCGGCGAGAAGGGCGGAGAGACAAAAGAAATAGGAGAAAGAGAGGAAGAAGGGAATCTGAGTTACCAAAAAATAAAAATTATAACTTTGGAGGCTTAAAGATACCGCCTTTCTTTTTTTTTTCCTCCCCTCCTCCGCTGTCCCTATGCGTCAGCCCTGCAGCTGCCAAAAATGAAAAGAAAAAGCTCGACCGAAGATGATGAAGAGAACATCCAGAGAGAGAAACAGGCAACGATCCGTTGCTCTAAACAGAGAAAGACTGGGGCTTTGATCCATTAAAATATCAAAACCGATTAAAGAAAAATAGCTTCTAAGCATCTCAGACTAAAACTACTGATTTGCCCCTGAAGTTCGGCGCATTGGCTTTCGTAGCCCTTTCTTGTCGGGAGATGGATTTAAGGAGGAGACTGACTTTTTGTTCATGCAATTAATTAAAAAGTGGGGGAATAAATGATAAATTCAAGCGTGGAAATCGAGGTAATCTGCAGCCGTCAGTTGAAGATAGAGCTCATCTGACGGCGTGGAAGTCGTTGGAGATTTTGCTTGTCGGGATTATCTATGGGTTTCAGTGTGACAAAAGCTTAGAAAATATGATCAATAAAGTATTAAATATTGTTATATTATCAATAATAATAAATTGGCAACTCTTTATATTTTATTTGCGAAGGTCTTTGGTCAAGAATTTGGTTTAATTAAAATGAACAAGTTGTGTTAAAACATGACCCATTCTAAGTAGATACAAAAATTAAGGAATTGATGATGAAATGGATTTTGTATATTGGTTGTAGGGATTTTGTGATTTAACTAAAATTAACTAGAGGGTGAAGGCTATGGAGGAATAGAATGTGGGGATTTTATATGCATGCCTAGATATAATTATTGAGATTAAATTGATCAAAGAGGTTATGCATGTTGTTAGCAATGATTGAATGAGTGGATGGATCTTTCAAGGAATATAAAGATTACTTCTCTCATGGCCTAAGAGAAATATGTTCTATACTCCATAAAAAAGATCTTACATGTGTCTATTTAAGATTCAAGTTTTTTTCTTTGATCATCAGATTTTTTTTTTAGGAGAAACAATTCAAAGTTTTGTAAACTATGTCTCGAAGTCGGGTTCAGTTAACTACTTTCGCAAGTAAGCGAATCTTGAGTTTGATGACCTAAAAAGATTGATCCATGAAACACTAATAAAATAATATCTATATTTTTTTTTNTCCAAACTTCACTATTTACATCCTCAACATCAAAAATAATTAAATAAAAATAAAATTAACTCTCTGCAGTTAAAATCCTATCCCCATCAAGTCTGTTACTGCTCGATTCCAGTGAAGCTGTTGGAGTTTCGAAATAGTTGGGAAGACAACGACGGAATTGCTACGAACAAAGACCTCTGAAATTCTCATATTTCTCCTCATTCCATCCTGCTCCTACCCAAAATCATTGAGGAAGGTAAACCTCGTTTGCCTCCCACTTCCTTCCTCCCACTTCCTTTGTAAACATCAAATTATCTGATTTTAATATATTTAAGAACCTCAAGGATTTAGATATGTCATTTTTGTTGAATAATGTTTTGAATCAAATTTGTGTTTTTTTTTCGTAAATCTTATGTTTTATTTTCTTTTTATGGTGATTTTATGTTTGTGAAAAGTATTTTGGTTATGTTTTGCAGGTTACAATTCTTGAGCACGCATTGGAAAGTAAAATTACGAAGTGGGACCAAACAATAGGAGACATTTGTTTAATCAATGTTTTGATTCATGAGTTTTCCCTATACCTATTTTCGGTGTTTTGGATTTCAAATGTTGGTGTATTAATCCTCTCATTGTTGATTACTCCTGATCTGACTAATTAAGAAGTTAAAATCTCTTGTGATCTAGGAGTATCTATAACCATTGACTAGAAGAACAAATATGTTAACATACATGCATCTAGTAGAATAGACTTATTGTCAGTAGGAGAGTGCAATAGAGATAAGAAACTAGAAGATTTTTGGGAAACCTTGAATGGTTAAGCTAAACTCTCCAATACACCCGCAAAAGCCCCAAAACATCGCCAATAATACTATTTTTCGACACTCCGCACGCCATACTACCACGCTAACACTCAAGTACTACTGCTAATAACACCTGTGACAACACCTTCGCCGCAGAACCTCAATAACACTTGATTACTAGTGCGATAACACCTTAAATAAAATCATTTCGATGTTTTTTTTCTCCCAATACAGCCTTAATACTACCATGGTAACACCACAACCGCAAACATGTATTTAACATGAATAACACTTTAAATAACACCTCCTTAAATTCATGAAAAATAAAGAGAGAAAAATATAATAGAAATAGAGAATAGCCTTCCCTGACCTAAGAAAATAATGAAAGGCAGTGTGTTAGGAGAGTGGATGTTTAGATTTGACTTATGTTAAGAAATGCAGCATACAACTAAAAAAATTCGAGCATATTGGATAAAAAAAACTATCTTAATTTATTAGAATTAAATGAAAATATAATACTCAATAGGACACAATAGAGAAAAAAAAAATTATGTAGCAACCCCACTTAGTGGGATAAAGAATTGTTGTTATTGCTGCTGCTGTTGTGCAACAGAGTATAATTATTACAATATAAAATTCATATTAGTAATCATGTTGATTTGGTTAGATTAAATGGTTGGATTTTAAGTGATGTTCATTTTCAAACATTTATTTTTTATTTATTTAAAGTCAATTTTATGATAANCTGATATTCAAGTCAGCAGTATTTTCTTAACATATAGTAGAATGGCAAGCATAATTATTATCGTAAAAAATAGAATAAAATATTCTGATCGATTTTTAGTCTTGAAAAATATTGAATATCTTAAAATTATTTTTAAGATGAATTTAATACTAATTATTGATGTATTGAAGGCATTTACAGCTCATTCAAAATCGTTTATAGCTTCTACATAATTTGTTGGGTCTAAAATTTAGAGTGAAGACAAGAGATAATGTTCCGTATTATTCGTGAGTACATACAACCCAATAAAACATTGCTACGTGAAAGAAGTGCTAAGATGAGAGATAGAGAAAGATGGATAGTATCCTTTTTTAGGAAGCCTTAAGTAATATATTAATTTTAGATCTTTGGTATGCAGTTTCTCGGAGGTTTTTTGAATTATAGGATTCTTGAGAGAGAGGGAGGGCCTAAGAACTAGGGCCTTTCCGAGGAGTCAAAGAAGATTCTCTTCCCTCCTACGATCTTCACTTTTATACATAAGAGAGAAAAACTATGAATTAGTCATCATAATGCATTCAATATTGTGACATTCCTATGATGTCTTGATATAAAGTCAATGATGTAGATGTCAAATAACGCTGACCAATGTCAGGTATTGTTGATATGATGAGCTTCTCTGGCATTTGATTGAAAGGATTGGATCCTTAGTGTAAGGCAACGTCTGTACTGAGTGATTGATGGATTTCTTAACTAGTCATGATTGCTTTCTTGAATTGCCACCCTTGTATAAGTAGGGTAGGTTATCGCAGCGAGGAAGATAAAGAGGATTAGATTAGCCGCTTCACTTGGCGGTCTATATTAAGCTATCTCGGCAAGTGTGCTCAATTAACGTTTGTCGGTAATTCCATTTCCGATAGATTTAACAACTATTTGCATTAATCGACGGTTAACCAACACACCATAACCTTCAATAAATATCCAAAAATATGTCATGCTTAGTCGTAGCTTGATGAACTTGTCCGTAGAAAAAGTGTTGCAGTTTCGTCGGAAAAGTGTCATGGTTCGATCGATAAACTGTCGTGAAATCATCACTTAACTGTGGAAATTTACTGATGACTTTGTCTGTAGTAAAAGTACAACACTTTACTCAAATTCCTCTTGTTCAATAGACCATTAGAAAACCGTCACTTGTTCAATAAATCATCATAAAGTCGTCGATGAGCCGTCGAAAATATGTACCATCAGAAAAAAATATATAAAACCTCTTTCAACGCTACAATTTACACACCTGCAATTTTAATAGATTAATCAAAACACAACACAACGCAGTAATAAAACTAATTAATACACACAGTGCTCTTGAGTGATCTCTTTTCTATTCAAATAAAGTATGATCCACGAACTCAATGTACGAATTTTTCAAGTGTACCTCCAAGCCTGAGAATAATCAACACATTATAAAGTGCATTCAACTAAATAAATTGTATTTAATTATTGTAGTAAGTCTACTGTCATAGTTGTAATAAAATGTGACCAAACCTGGCAATAATCAATACATTTAAAAAAATGAACATTTTAGATAGCTCGAACAACGACAACTGCTCTAATATTTAATGATTTTACTTTTGGCTCGAATGAATAATAGATCGAAATAAATAAACCAAGTTTAAGCCAAAAATTTTGGATAAAAAATTAAACTTGAAGTCACAATATTAACAATCTATTGAAGTTGTTAAATTTTATCGAAGTTTTCGATCTAATATTGTTTGTCATCAAAACTAAACTAAACTTCGCACGAGTTTTTTTTTTCTTTTGCATTTTATTTTTCAAGGGGAAAGTCAACAATAAATCTATATATTTTTGTCTCTACAAACTTTATACACAATTGACTACACATCTGACATATGTTCGTAAAAGAAAATATTTCATACTATATAAAAGTTTTCACTGCATCCTCCAGTGTGAAGTTTAATTTTCATTGTCATAATAGAAATTCACTTCGAAATCTAAGTTATCAGCTCCAAAATATAAATTCACCTTGAAATCTAATTTGCATTGTCAAAATGGGAATTGCGGCAATGAAAATAAAATTTTGGTGAATTTACATCTTGAAACTGACAAATTAAATTTTGAAGTGAATTTCTATTATGAAAATGAAAATTATATTTTGCAAAGGACGAAACACTGAATTCTATTTACATCATATGAAATTTCTTTTTTTAAGAAAAAATTTCTATGTATACAATCAATTGTGTAAGGAGTTGCGGGCAGGAGAATGTGTTGTGTTCTATAATTCGTTTTACAGCTGAAAACAAAATAAGAAACAAACATGTCCATGATGACTTCAAGTGGCTACAGTTGCATAAAATATTAGAAAGAGATGCTTTAATGGATTTAACGATGTTTGACATATCTAACATCAATTTAATGTTAAATGATCCAATTTCGATCTGTCTAGAGGCCAATTCAATAGAATTTCGATCTAAAATTAATTTTCAAGTGATTGTTGCTGTCCGTTTATTAAATCTGAATTTACGTGATTAAGTTATTAGTTGACTTTAACAGATTTATCTCAGAAGGCTTAGCTTTTCTATAGCTTGTAAATCCTGCTTTATGCTTTTGGTAAATCTCAGATTTAAGGCAAAATAAAGTAAAAACGGGATTTAACAAGCCGTAGGATCTACATGTATGATAATGGTGAAAAGTATTTTAAAAAAAATTGGGAACTGCTGTGGAGTAGGGCTACAAAGGGTCCGGATTCAGAAACATTTCATGTACGACTGCCACGTGGTTTGGTGATCGTGCTTGGTTCGTACAGTCGCTTTATATAGGCAGGCGATAGAGAGCGGCGATAGGGTTGGCTATAAAGGAAAAATATATTGGAAATGTGGGGAAGATGAGCGGTCAAGATCAATATATATACTTTTGTGCTTAAATTACTTTATATATAAATATATCATAAACGCTATTTATGTATTTCAGGTAATGTTTTATTTTCTGACATGGATTATGCAGCATATAATTGTTTCAAGGCTAAAATTCATATATATTTTATTATTTAATTACTTTCTTAAAATAAATTATTGTTTCAACGAATAATACTTATCCTGAAACGCGGCTCACGGGCAGGCAGCCCGCGGCCTGCGTTTAGTATAAAAACCCAAATGCGGTTTTGGATAAGCTGGCGAAACGTATGAATAAAATGATGTGACATCGTTTTGAATATACTGCCCGAACTTATATGATGTCTCAAACGGGCCCATAATCCCAATTTAAATAATTCATCGCGTTGTTGGTTTTATATTAGCAACATGGGGTCCACATCCAAACCTAATAATTGAAATATAAAAATATCAAATAAATATTCACAATATTGAATAAAAATATTAATGTATCGTGCTCAACATCAAATTTATTTAACCAAATCTTTCGTGTAACTTGATCATGATAATATTATTTACATATTAATTTATTTCCTAATTTAGAGAAAAACAAATTTTAATTTGATTTTTTAAGCTATGGGGGAGAATGAATTAATAAAAAAAATAATTTATATTTTATATATTATATTAGATATATGTAATTACTATTGATATTGACTCATGTTAAAAAAGATTTACATTTAAAAAATTTAACTGAGATTGACTATAAAAATAAATTCAGAGCCAATGAGTCAACTCTATCAAACGCTATGATGATATATTTCTCTTAATTTTAATAATCAATTTAAAATAATATAGACGTTTGACTTTACTGTATTAAAATTGCACATTTACATACATACCACAGAATTATTATCTATTTATATATTTAACATCTAAAATATATTTTTTTAAAATTAAAAAAACACTCAACTGTCCCATATCAAGTTCAAATACACATGAGAATTGTGCGGTATATATGTAAATATTTCTAAGAAAATGCAATAGACAATTAATTTCTATGCTTAAAAATTCTTCATTGAAGTTATAATAATAAATTGCATTAAATGAATTTTCAAGTTTAAAAATCATATCATATATTTTTAAGAGATACATTTATAAATTATAATTTATTTTTATGAACACCTGCGCAGAATTGAATGATATATGTATATATTAAATCGGAGCTCCTTGTGGTCCCGCTCCTTACGAATCAGAACATTCACCATTCACTTTCCGACGAAGCGAATTTCTAGAAATACCCCTGCATCACTGTTTCTCTGACGAACATGTCCCAACAGCGGGTAGTTTCTATGTATTAACATAGAGAAATTATCGCATACGCCGCGTATATTTCTGCTTGCGGTGTTTGATCCTAATCGTAGATCACGGTGATCTATGATCAGAATTATTTTATTTTAAAAAAAAAAAATTTAGGTGGAGTCCACCGAAATACATCCTGATTCCTGACCATGAATCAGTTGATTTACGATCAGGATTGGACACCGCAAGCAAGATACGTGCGGTGTCGATCCACATGAAATAATTTTTCATTAACATAACACCTAAACTTTAATTTTTACCTTTAAACTACTAAACTATATGTTAAAAATTTAGGACTGGAATGATACATACATAAAATTAAAATTTAGGTGATTGATATGTTAATACATAAGAATTGTGTGTAATTCTAAAATTAATTTATAAAATNACTGTATTAACATAACGCCTAAGCTTTAATTTTTACCTTTAAACTACTAAACTATATGTTAAAAATTTAGGACTGGAATGATATATACATGAAATTAAAATTTAGGTGATTGATATGTTAATACATAAGAATTGTGTGTAATTCTAAAATTAATTTATAAAATTATTAATTCAAATATTTGTGCAAATATTTTGATGACATGTCAGAGATAAATGCTGAAGCCAAGCACAATGAGATGTATGGAAATTCGAAGCCCAACGAAAATTTCATTAATTAATTGTTCAATTAAAGGCTTTAAAAGTCAAATTTATCCCAAAGAAGTGCTGAGAATCACTGAGTTTGATCCAATATTTATTCAGGGCAGCATAGAATACGCTAATTTGGTGCTAGTATGATCAAAGCTATTTGACGGGCCAAATGTCAAAAAATCAAATACAAAGAGCCATCAGTTAACATGCATGATGCAAAATATCCAATCGACTGAACCAAAAAAAGCCAACCGAATAAGTAGACAAATGGCTCGCCTTCTTAGGAGCATGCAAAACGACGATACTACAGAAAGGATTTGACTTTAGTAACAGACTAACAATAACATTGAAGGTAACGATGATCGATCTGTAATAAATAATCTCAAATACATTATCAACATTTCACAACGTAACTTTTATTTACTATAAATAGGATAATGACAACATGCAAATGAGATTTTTTTGGGAAAGCATGAGGAATATTAATATTATCATCGACAGACTCCTGTCTTTACATATTTATGTTTTTCTCTCCCTCCTTATGTTATATTTCTTGGATGTGATTAACAGGAAGTTTTGGGTTAAACAGTGCTAATGACTCGATGCAATGATGATTTAACTCCTAATTAGGGAATAAAATGATGTAAATCANGAAATTATTGTTTCAACGAATAATACTTATCCTGAAACTTGGCTCACGGGCAGGTAGCCCGCGGCCTGCGTTTAATGTAAAAACTCAAATGCGGTTTTGGATAAGTTGACAAAACGCATGAACAAAACGGTACGACGTCGTTTTGAAAATGATGCCCGCACTTGTAAGCTGCCTCAAACAGGCCCTTAATCCCAATTTAAATAATTCATGGCATTGTTTGTTTTATATTAACAACATGGGGGTACACATCCAAACCTAATAATTAAAATATAAAAAATATCAAATAAAGATTCACAATATTGAATAAAAATATTAATGTATCGTGCTCAACATCAAATTTATTTAACCAAATCTTTCGTGTAACTTGATCATGATAATATTATTTACCAATTAATTTATTTCCTAATTTAGAGAAAAACAATTTTTAATTTGATTTTTTAAGCTATGGGGGAGAATGAATTAATAAAAAAAAAATAATTTATATTTTATAGATTATATTAGATATATTTGAGGCACCGTGTAAATGTAATTACGATTGATATTGACTCATGTTTACATTTAAAAAAATAAAAAAAAATTTAACTGAGATTGACTATAAAAATAAATTCAGAGCCAATGAGTCAACTCGATCAAACGCTATGATGATATATTTCTCTTAATTTTAATAATCAATTTAAAATAATATAGACGTTTGACTTTACTGTATTAAAATTGCACATTTACATACATACCACAGAATTATTATCTATTTATATATTTAACATCTAAAATATATTTTTTTAAAATTAAAAAAACACTCAACTGTCCCATATCAAGTTCAAATACACATGAGAATTGTGCGGTATATATGTAAATATTTCTAAGAAAATGCAATAGACAATTAATTTCTATGCTTAAAAATTCTTCATTGAAGTTATAATAATAAATTGCATTAAATGAATTTTCAAGTTTAAAAATCATATCATATATTTTTAAGAGATACATTTATAAATTATAATTTATTTTTATGAACACCTGCGCAGAATTGAATGATATATGTATATATTAAATCGGAGCTCCTTGTGGTCCCGCTCCTTACGAATCAGAACATTCACCATTCACTTTCCGACGAAGCGAATTTCTAGAAATACCCCTGCATCACTGTTTCTCTGACGAACATGTCCCAACAGCGGGTAGTTTCTATGTATTAACATAGAGAAATTATCGCATACGCCGCGTATATTTCTGCTTGCGGTGTTTGATCCTAATCGTAGATCACGGTGATCTATGATCAGAATTATTTTATTTTAAAAAAAAAAAATTTAGGTGGAGTCCACCGAAATACATCCTGATTCCTGACCATGAATCAGTTGATTTACGATCAGGATTGGACACCGCAAGCAAGATACGTGCGGTGTCGATCCACATGAAATAATTTTTCATTAACATAACACCTAAACTTTAATTTTTACCTTTAAACTACTAAACTATATGTTAAAAATTTAGGACTGGAATGATACATACATAAAATTAAAATTTAGGTGATTGATATGTTAATACATAAGAATTGTGTGTAATTCTAAAATTAATTTATAAAATTATTAATTCAAATATTTGTGCAAATATTTTGATGACATGTCAGAGATAAATGCTGAAGCCAAGCACAATGAGATGTATGGAAATTCGAAGCCCAACGAAAATTTCATTAATTAATTGTTCAATTAAAGGCTTTAAAAGTCAAATTTATCCCAAAGAAGTGCTGAGAATCACTGAGTTTGATCCAATATTTATTCAGGGCAGCATAGAATACGCTAATTTGGTGCTAGTATGATCAAAGCTATTTGACGGGCCAAATGTCAAAAAATCAAATACAAAGAGCCATCAGTTAACATGCATGATGCAAAATATCCAATCGACTGAACCAAAAAAAGCCAACCGAATAAGTAGACAAATGGCTCGCCTTCTTAGGAGCATGCAAAACGACGATACTACAGAANCCTAAGAGGAAGTGAAGGCAAGTTTGTGAGAGCTTTCCTAAGGGACTTCAAGCGAGTAATTTTGAGGGAGCTTATACTGTGGTATTCAAAGTATATCAACATTAATAACACTTGAATGCGCAGTGTAGTGTGTATTATGGAATTTTCTTGAGCAATTTTTGAGCACAACGCTTGTTTAATGAGTGCTTCGCTCTATTTTGTTTTATTTTCTTTATTCTATTTTTTTGTCACTAAATAAATTTATTTGATGACTTAACTTTTTCCCATTTTTCTTATTTTTCTCTTCTTCTTAATGAATATGTTAGATCCCATATTAGATAAGGTTGATTGATCTTTATACCTGATTGCTCCCTATCTTAGAAAATATTGTTCATTTTTGTAAAGAGTTAATATGTTAGTGTAATGTACACTCAATTCATATGTCAGTGTATGTGTTCATGCAATGTATTTTAATGTATATAAATGTCATCAAACCTTATCGAGAAAGGATTTATAACAATTATAAAACATAACGACAAGTTCTTATGATTGTTCCTAATAGACCGAAAAACTTGAGAGCTTCTCGCATGGTTTCCAATATATATCAATGTTAATAATACTTCAATATTGAATATCATATATATATGAAAATTTCATAAATGTGTTTTGAAGATAATGTGTGTGATGTTAGATTTTCTTTTTATATGTACTTTATTTTTCCATACATCACAATTTATTGTTTGTTAAAAGAAAACTTACTCTAGGACTAAATATTTGTCTCTACCTTCTTATTTTCTTCTTTTTTTTGTTTCAATAAAGTGGGGACATCTCAGGTTAGAGAATGTATGTTATTCATTCAGCTATTTTCCACCTTTCATAATCCTTCCCTCACTTTTGTGAGGATAATGATTGATATGGTCTCCCAACATTTGTCAACATCCAACTCATGACGCTTGTCATTTTACTCTGGAAACATTATAAACCTAAGCGAGCAATAGAGCAATCCCTTATGACATTATCACCCTTCATCATTCTCAACCAACATTTTATGAAACCATTATACTCCATCGTCTTCATTTATTAGAGAAGGCAAATCTTTACAACTTTAAACCCAAAATTATGGACATGTTCTAGATTCTTAAGTTATCATATTTTTTGCTATATAATTTTCACATAAATAATCTTTCAGTTTTATGTGTATGCAATTCTTCTATTTTCATCCACGTATGCACACACTACGACATAAATCTCAATAACAATCAATTCACATTTTATAACACACACAAAAAATCCTCTTTTTTAGACCGAGTAAATGTACAATAACAAGCATAAATAATAATAATAATTGATTTAAGTTTGATTATCCCAATAAATTATTATCATTATTTTCATAATAATATTTTAACTCATTTATTCACTATATTAAAAAATTAATATCCAAATAATTATGAAGTTTAAATTCAATTTTGCATAATATGTTTTTAACAATATGATCATTAATTTAAGAATTGCTTGAGGCAACTATTTATTATCTTAGTTTTTTAGCTTGCATTTATACTTCAAATTGACTATCATTATCTTATTATTTTTTGAAAAAAAAATTATAGTGAAATTGCTTTTAACAATTAAATATATTATAGTGCAATAGTTGTAGGAAAGATTTTATCTTTTTTTTCAAATATGCCCATAACAACTTTTAAAAATGCTTCAACCATACAAAAAAACTAATTTATTGTAAGTATAGCCAACATGCCCGATCAATTCTATCCCATTTTATGGTCCACTTGATAGTTATGTGGTGGCATGTGAAAGCATGTGGAGAAGAGGAATTCCTAGGGAACTCATGTGCTCGGTCTAACTTGAGCTGATTACAAATTACATTGTATAGGCTCTAATTACTGTCGCTCGTGACTACTGCTTTCCTGTTGTTTTTCATTATTTTTTGTTCATTGGGCAGCGCACGGGCATTGGCCCTCAATCACTGTTGTCGACAATAGCCTCTTGTTATCGACTCCCGCCTGTTGTCGCGGCTAGGGCAGCGGCTTGCGAGTACAGTTGGTCTGTATTTTTGCTTGCCATCCACTGCAATTGTTATTTGTTGTGGCCTAACAACATGGGTTTTATATTGACTACATTTTATATTTCAATTATATATATATATATATATATATATATATATATATATATATATATATATATATATATATATATATATATATATATATATATATATATATATATATA
>JXCR01000798.1:80106-91236 GCA_002079205.1 Phalaenopsis hybrid cultivar
ACCAAACATCTTCCCCCAACCCCGAAAAGCTATGGGCTCCTCACGCAACCTCGTTATTTCTCTCTCCACTTGCTCGACCCTCTCGAGAACCTCAGTGCTGTCACCTTCTCCTTGAGGGTACCCCATGAAGCGGAGGAAGCGTTCCTCCTTCTCCGCAAGCAGAAGAGAATAAACTCTGAGGACACACAGCGCCCTCGGGTCGCCTTCTCATCCCTCAAAGCTCTGGAGAGGGCATGTAGGTTGTCGCCCTTAGCTCCAGCACCCAAACCTTCGGCACCCCACTCGACACCTTGCTCCAGTGCGCTGAGCCCCAGCAAGTCAACTCCCTCGTCGACCCGTACCGTGTTCACCTCCTGGACCTCAACTAGGTCTACCACCGTCGCATCATCTTTGGGTCTCACGACAATATCTATCGATAAAGAATCAACATTCAAGACCTCAATCACTGAAAAGAAAGGAATAAAAAGGCTNCATAATTTGTCACCTATGCTAACATTGCAACAACAAAGAAAATTCATTCATAATGCGAAAGCATATTTTTGGGATGAACCTTATTTATATAAACAATGTAAGGATCTTATTATGAGAAGATGTGTACCTTATGAAGAAANGACAAAATTTATAAGGAGAAACTAAAGTTATGGCATAATCAGAAGATTAACCAGAAGAATTTTGAACCAGGACAAGAAGTTTTGCTTTACAATACAAGGCTGAAGTTATTCCCTGAGAAATTGAAGTCTCATTTGTTAGGACCCTTTACTGTGACTCGAGTTTATACTTATGAAGCTGTTGAAATTGAAGATCAAAAGACTGTGAATAGATTTAAAGTAAATAAACACAGATTAAAGCCAGATTTTGAGGGTAAAAGACCAAATTTTAAAGAGGTTTTAATGTTCAGTCAACTTGAATAATATTTGAATAGGTCAGGCTGACGATGTTAAACCAAGCGCTTTATGGGAGGCAACCCATAGTTATCTTTATTTTTATNATGAATAGATTTAAAGTAAATAAACACAGATTAAAGCCATATTTTGAGGGTAAAAGACCAAATTTTAAAGAGGTTTTAATGGTCAGTCAACTTGAATAATATTTGAATAGGTCAGGCTGACGAAGTTAAACCAAGCGCTTTATGGGAGGCAACCCATAGTTATCTTTATTTTTATTACGATTATAGTGTTTTTGTTTGAAATTATAGTTAGTTTGTGGTAGTATTGAACTCTACTACTCGTATTTACCCTTGAATCATCATAAAAATTGGATCCATAGAGAAAAATAGAACACATTCGACCAGAGCAAAACTATGAAATTTTTGTCTTAAGCGCCGACAGCTGGCTCGACGCCACCGACGACGCCATCGACACCGCCGACGGCTAGAACAATGAGATGACAGTTTCTGGAGTTTGAAATGTCGGTTTTTGGCGATTTTAGGCGAGATTTACTCCGTATAAACTTCCAAACTCGGTTCTTAAATTTATATTACCCAAACACAAATTGAAACTCCACGAAATTTATCCCTATGACTTCCAATTCCACTTAAAACCCTAGATTTTGAGTGTTCAACCGGAAAAAGTTCATTAGTTCTGAGACACAACGAATCTTCAACAAAGTGCTGACAAATAGGAGATTAATCAAAGAAAGTGGATTTGTGAACCAANCAAATTTATCCCTATGACTTCCAATTCCACTTAAAACCCTAGATTTTGAGTGTTTAACCGGAAAAAGTTCATTAGTTCCGAGACACAACGAATCTTCAACAAAGTGCTGACAAATAGGAGATTAATCAAAGAAAGTGGATTTGTGAACCAAGGATTGAACAATCCTTCGACAGTAATTGAAGAGATGATTGTGTGATGACGATGGGAAGTGTTGTGCTACACTACTGCCGCCGTAGTCGTTCATGTGGTGGAGTTTTATGCTAATTTGCATGGAATCAACCAGGGAGTGTTCTATGTGCAAGACAGATGGATAACTTTTACTCCTGCATGGATTAATGAGTTATATATGATCGAGAATGTTCCTGTCTGCCATTATTCCAACTTCGTCCCGACAAGAAATCTGATGAATGAGATCTACCATTTTTTTTATAGACGAGACTGAAGACTGAGAAATGAGAGAAAACGAGTATATTAGTTTCTCTGCTACACTTCTAAACCCCGTTTCTAAATACTGACACTTCTTCATTTCTATAAAACTATTCCCGACAATGAGGATCAGTAAAGTTACTAAAGAAAGTGCTATTCTGAATTATTGTATTCAAATGAGACTGTCGNTCTTATCCCTCCATTTGGACGCTACCATCTTGCATCAAAACCTAAAACAATAGACCAAATTATGAAGCTTTAGCCTGTCACTCTAAAGTCCTCTAATTCTACACCCATTAAAGATTATTTCCCTATTTATTTGCACTCAACCATATGAACTACATTCTCATTCATATAATCTCATGTGATTCTACCACAGTTGATTGAGACAACAACATCACAAATCTTACATGTTCTCACAACAGATTTTAACATGCAATTTGATTAAGTTTACATGTAAATGAAGAATAAAGTAAAATCATCACGATATATTCTTACTCTACTCAATTATATATCCTACACATGCATACTAATTTATTACAAGAGAGAAGAGTAAAGAAAATTACTCACTATACATGAAGAAACAACAAGGACTTTTCATTGAACTAGACTTTGAAACCATACAAATAAAATACTAAATTCAAATCAAAATACAATGAAAATACTTATTTCTGATGGAAATTAAACTCTCCTTGTATAGCAAAAGAAATCTCCTTACAATCCTCTCCAAGAACAAAGTGAAAAGAAAAGAAGAAATCTCTTATACTTTCTCTTTCTCTCCCACCTTGTCGCCCCCCCTTGGGGCTCACGCCCAAGCCTTCTTCTTCTTCTCCAAGTCTTCTTCTCCTCTTCCAATTAGTTACAAATTCCAAGAGTTCTTTTAAAAACATTTCCAAGCCTTCTTTATAATTTCCTAAGAGATACTTAAGTGTCTCTTAAAAAATGCCCATATTCAGTAAATCTTTTAAATGGTGCCTCAAGTGCCTCTTCAAAACTCCTTATAACTACCCTAGTTTTTCCTAGAAAGTCCCTTTTATAATTTCCAAGGAATTCCCCAAGAGACACACGAAACATCGCTTCAAAAATCATCCAAATCTGTTGTATATTCTAGAAGATATGTTGAAAACCGTTTTTGGCGCTTAAGTGTTGGGCACAGACACTTAAGTCCATGGTTTAGGCCTCCATGGCTCCGTTGTGCCTCGGTTCAACCTGATTTGCTCCGGTTTGCTCCATTTTTGTCCATTTTTGTTCCTTTTNCATCGATTTTGGGCGCTTAAGTGTTGGGCACAGACACTTAAGTCCATGGTTTAGGACTTCGTGGCTCCGTTGTGCCTCGGTTCAACCTGATTTGCTCCGGTTTGCTCCATTTTTGTCCATTTTTGTTCCTTTTGCTCCAATCACTCCAAGTTCTTCAATTTGATATACCTACAACCAAAAATAGAAGAAAACATACCTTTAAAGTGTCATATCATTATAAAATATATCATAAAAAATAATACTTTTTTAGGCGCATCAAAATCTCCCAAACTTAAACATTACTTGCCCTCAAGTTATACTACATTTTTAAAATAATTTATGTAGATTAGTGTTAATGGGTCATCCTTTAGAATTGCTAAAATTTTGTTTTAAAAATGTGATAGTTCAAATTAGAAGAACTTCTAGTGAATTGGACTAGCCCAGGGTCTAAAATATTTATCATCAAACTTAAGAATTTGTTTTCCTATCTAATTCAGAAATATATGCATATTTTTCAAACTTTGGATCCTTTAAACTTTACTTTCTAGACTTAAGAACTCTCTTAAAAATAATTTTTACTAATATAAGTATAAAAAGCAAGCTTAGGATAGTTTTAAGTTCTTTACTCTAGTAAGACTCAAGTGAAACCAATTTTTGATTGGGACCTCTCCTCAAGCTTCTTCATACTTTCATTTTTTTTGGCATTTTCTTTTTCTTTTTCAGGATCTTTTTTATCCATTATTTTTTTCTCTCATTTTTTTTATATGTGAGGATTACTATAACCAGATAAGTCCTTAAATAATTTTGAATTTCACTATCCTCCTCTAAAGTTAAAACTTATTACTTTTCTTCACTTGAAAAGATATATATGTTTTAAATACTTTCTAAAAGAGCCTTAAATGTTTGAAAATAAAAATTTTAAGAATCCTTAATTTTTCAAAAATACAATTTTTTTTCTACTAAAGATAGTTATCCATTTTCACAAGTTCTCCACTAAATATTCTTAACTTTAGGTTCACCCTTTTCACTTAAAAAATCAACTAAATTTTCTTAGTCCATTTCTATACTTAAAATTCTGACATCCTTAAGGTGACTCCATATAACAATAATCATTAGAAATAAAATANCCACTAAAGATAGTTATTCATTTTCCCAAGTTCTCCACTAAATATTCGTAACTCTAGGTTCACCCTTTTCACTTAAAATAACAACTAAATTTTCCTACTCCATTTCTATACTTAAAATTCTGACATCCTTAAGGTGAATCCATATAACAATAAACATTAGAAATAAAATACAAATTTATTTGTAGTACTTTTGAAAACAAGTAAGGTTTAAATTTGAAACATTTTTCTTTCCCCCCAAACTTAAGCTCAGACATTTGTAACAATAAAATACAAAAATATGTGGTAGCGAAAGATCAATTTTACAATTTACTACACATGCTACAAAAATATCAACAATTAAGACATGGTAGAATATTGCAGTAGAAAGTAAATCTAGCTTTAACATGCTTGACATAGCACAATAGAGGAATTTTAAATAGTAGAACAGGCACAAACTGAAGATTAAATATGAACACATTTTAAAATTTATAAAGGATTTGTTGGATGCTAACAAGTTTAAAAATATTAAGATAAGTTTTGTCATCTCCAATGACTCATTCAACTTGACTCACAAACATAGACACACAAACTCCAATACATAGACTCACAGATTCATAAACAAACAACAACTGAGGCTAATTTGATCTCCCTTCAACTGACATTTCTCCTCCTTACTTTTAATTTTTGACAGAAGAAACTACACTAATAACGTGGGTGCATTATAAAATTTTATATGATTATCACCCATAGACCAGAATTCCCTCATGTGTTGTCAATTTCAAGATTACTCTAAGTCCAAGGTATACACAATCTGGTAAATAAAAATAGTGCAGTTCATCCAGATTTTGTTCACTAAGTAAGTTTGTGACCTTACTCAGTGAAGAAAAAGTCAGATAAATATAGTAATAGAGTTGACATGGAGTGGTCCAAGTCCCAACTCTACATGCTTCAAGGTAATGCTCAGCTCCAGTTGGAACTAAGTCGTAACATACTTGTCAACCTGATACTACCAGAAATCATATACAAATTTAGTCATGATCGAAGGAATTACCTCACAACATTAATCCAATCCACTCTTACACATCAAACACGGATCAAAGTCCAACCTTTCACTATTATCCAATCAAACAGAACAACAATCACACTAAACAGATAACAAAGATAATCATGGGTTGCTTCCCATGAAGCGCTTGGTCTAACATCGACGACCCGATGTATCTAATGTTTACTCTGGTTGCCCCAACATCAGAATCTCATTCATTTTGCCTGTATACCATGAAATATGCCATTTAGTGATTTTAAATAACTCTTTCTTAAGAGATCTTTTACTGATTTCATCATTCAATTCAGGTTCTTCTTGTAATTGAGTCAAATCTTAAGATATAAAGACTATTGGTGTAGATGAATTCCCTAAATAGGTAGGCTTTAAAATTGTATGGGGTACATTCATCTTAAGTTAATGAGATTTTTTAACAGATGAGATTAAAAGTTTACTACTTTCGGTAACATCCATTATTTTGCACTTCTTCTGAACATACATACAGTCTTCTTTAAACAACGTTTTCAACTCATCATGAAAGTCCATTTCGATCTCATCTGTTAACTTACTCTCAAATCTTTCTTGGAAATGGTTTTTACTTAGATAATCAATTTCATCAATCCAAAAACAATCATCATCTTTTCTCTCAGCTGGATAGTTCATAGTTTTTATAACATCAAAAGTGGCTTCACGGTAATTATTATTCATGGTCATCTCTCCTTTTTGCACATCTAACAAGGCTTATCCAGTAACAAGAAAATGTCTCCCCAAAATAATTGGATTTTCTTTATCTTCCTCCATATCTAATACAATAAAGTCCGTAGGAAAGATAAATTTATCCACTTTAACAAGCACGTCTTCTATAACCCCTTTTAGATAAATGATAAATCTATCAGCTAATTGAAGGGTTACAGTAGTGAGAGAAATATCGGCTAAACCTAACATTCTAAATATAGATAGAGGGATCACATTAATGCTCGATCCTAAATCGCTTAAAGCTTTTCCACATAAGTTTTCTCCAATTGCACAAGTAAATGTTAAACTACAAGGATCTTTAAGTTTTTTAGAAAGCTTTTTTTTAAATATAGCACTGCACTCCTCACTTAGTACAACTGTCTCATAATCTTTAAGTTTCTGAGGATGGTGCATGTGTAAGATTGGGGTGTAGTTGACAATTCTTGCACTTTTGCACAAACTATAATGCATATTGCTTCATTGTGGGCCAATAAAAACCTTGTCTCATTATTTTAAGAGCAAGAGCTCTACCCCCAAGATGCTCCCCACATATTCCAGAATGAACTTCTCGCAAGACATAGTCAGCTTCTGATGGAGGAAGAAACTTGAGGTATGGGCCTAAAAATGCCTTTTTATACAATTCATCCCCTATAAGGATGAAGTTGGCAGCCATGCGTCAGATGCAAATTGATGTAATAGCATCATCTGACAATGTTCTGTCTCGGAGGAAGGAGATGATGGGATCCATCCAAGATGGCTCCACAGGGTCATTTATAGACAATATCACCCATGGGCCATAGATGCTAGGAAAATACATCTCCTCAATACACCTTCTTTTATAGAGATCTCCAGTTATTGAAGTTGCAAGCTTGGAGAGGGCATCAGCTCAGGTGCTATGCTCCCGAAGTATGTGAATGAGCTGACATGTTTTAATTTAGTTAAGAAGTGTTTTTACTAGACTGAGATATTGTACCAGTTGTGAGTTATTAGCATCAAATTCTCCTTCTACTTGGGATGTGTTGAGTTAAGAATCAGTGTAGATAATCATATTTCGTACTTCACAATCGATGGAAAGCTTTAATTGAGCAACAAATGCTTCATATTCTACAACATTATCGGTGGCTGGGAATTTCAAACGAAGTCCGTACTCCAAAATGTCTTGCTTTGGGGAGATGAGTAGTATTCCTGCAACATCTCTTGAGTTTCTGGATGCTCCATCTACGTATAGTGTCCACTGAGGTGACCATGGAAGAGAAAAGGTTGGTTCATCAGAGTTAGGCACTGTACATTCTACCACAAAGTCAGCCAACACCTGTGATTTGATGTTTGGTCGTGGTAATTAGCGAATGTCAAATTCTCCCAATTCTACCGAGCATTTAACTAATTATCTAGATACTTCTGACTTTTGTAGGATAACCTTCAAAGGGAGTTACGTGTAGACGCTGATAGTGTGAGCCTGGAAGTACGGACAAAGTCTCCTTGCTGAGAATACCAAGAATATCGCAGTCTTGTCTTCCATCGGATAGCGACTTTCTCTGTCAGAGAGAATCTTGCTAACGTAGTATACTGGTTTCTCAACTGAATTTTCCATTATGATAAGCACATAACTTATTGCATGAAGTGAAATAGCCAAATATATTTATAACATCTCTCCTTGGACATGCTTTGAGAGGAGGGGCGGTGAAGCCAAATAGGCCTTGAGTTGCTCAAAAGCAATTTGACAATCATCTGTCCATTAATAACCAGTGTTCCGAGCACCTCTAAGTATCTTGAAGAATGACAGATACTTATCCCCAAAACGAGCTAAGAAACGAGATAGAGTGGCTATACGACCATTCAAGCATTGCACCTCCTTGATGTTCCATGGGGACACCATATCTCTCAGTGCCTTGATTTTTTTTCTGGGTTTGCTCCAATTCCACGATGGGTAACCAAGAATCCCAGAATCTTTCTTGATGTGACTCCGAGTGCACATTTAGCTTGGTTAATTCGTAAATCGTATTGACGAAGGAGTTGGAAACACTCCTCCAGATGAGAAATGTGTTGGGATGCTTCCAAATTTTTTACTAACATGTCATCAACATAAACCTTCATTGTACACCCGAGAAGGTTTTTGAAGACCTTGTTCATGAGTCATTGATAAGTTGCACCCGCATTTTTTAACCCGTATGACATAACCTAATAATAGTATAAGCCCTTATCTGTTTGAAAAGAGGTGGCATCCTCGTCCATTGGGTTCATCTTTATTTGATTGTATCATGAGTATGCATCCATAAATTTTAGCATCTGATGTCCAGACGTGGCGTCGACGAGTTGATCTATGCCCGAGAGGGGAAAACTTTCATTCGAGCAAGCTTTATTGATGTCTTTATAGTCGACACACATTCTCCACGAACCATTAGTTTTTTTCACCATGATGATATTGGCCAGCCATGCAGGATGATGTACTTCTCGTATGAACGTTGTTTCAAGAAGCTTGCTGACTTCTTGTTCAATAGCTTGTAAGCGATCTGGGGCGAAATTGCGCTTCTTTTGGATGACCGGTTTAAAGGTAGGGCTTACCTTTAAATAGTGTATGATTATTTCAGTGATTTGAGCCTCAACATAGTAGACAAGGTTAACATAAGAACGAACTGTCTCCCGCATCAGTGATGAGTAAAAAGGTCCTGGGCAGAGCCCCCCAAGGAAGACTCCCCTTAGTAACGCCAGATCCACCCTCAGAATCTAAAGGGCTTCAGCAGAAAACCTGCGAAAGTAGTCATTGAGCGACTCTCCTTCACTTTGACGAATATTCGAGAGATGGGATGAATCCTTGACGATCCTTGGATTTGCGATGAATTGCTCCACGAATAGTTTGACAAGCTCGTTAAAGGTGTTTACAGTGCCTGTTGGCAGAAAGTAGAACCAGGTTCGAGCTTGTCCTGTAAGAATAGCCGAGAACACTAAACACAGAAGCACATCAGAGGCACGCTGAATAATGATCAATATGCTTGTATGGGTCGGTTATCCCTTCATATATATCGATGTTCGGAAGCTTGACGCATGTTGGGATGGGGTGTTGGAGGACTGCATCCTCTAAGGAACAAGATTCATAGATGTTACAGTGAGTGTAGAAGTGATCCTTTTTCTCTAATGAGAACTCTTCTCGGACGAGGCGTCGTAGTTCATTACGAATGACATTATGTGGAATAACAGGAAGATGTGACGATGTCGAGTGATCTGCACTAGATGGATGAGTGGAACTTGCGGTATCTAGGAGTTCAGCATCACGACCTGATAGGGGATGTGTTCCTTCTTGAGGAGGCGGGGCAGTACGAGTTCCTCCGAGCAGTATGTTTCTTATACGTCGTGGAGTTAATGGTAAACAATTTTCATTCAATGGTGTAGGCAGCGGTTGTTGAGCCTCACGTAAGAGCTGTAGGATCTCTAGTTGAGACTCCATTCTACGCATTCGATCTTCCATTAAAGAACCCAAAACATGTGTGCCACCCTTGGCTACGTGACTGCTCCCTCGAACGATGGGTGTTGGAGCAGGATGCTTTGTTTTCACGAACATTGTGTCTGGTGGCCATGTAGTCAACCATGTAAGTACTTTAGTTGTGGGATCGGATCGAAACTTTCCCACATACAACACCAAACTGATGCGTGCTGGAAAATTCGTTGTGATAGAGTAATGGATTATCGTCTTTAGGGTTGCACAAGGATTCAAAACACACTTAGATGAAAAGGAAAACAACCTGTGATGACTCCAGAAGGTTTTACATGGAAAACCCGTAAAGGGAAAAGACCACGGGGCCTGGTCCAGTTGTAAAAATCCACTATAAGTTGATGATTGCAGATGCCCCTTGTCCCACAAACGGGAAATGGTTACTAACTTTCCAAATTATAATGTCGACTGACGACGTCTAGTCAATGATGTTTGACAGTGATCGATGGTAGTCAACGGCAATTGATGAAGATCGACGGTGGTCGACAGAGGTCGGCGGTGGTCGACGATAGTCGATGACGATTGATGGTGGTAGACGGAGGTCAGCGGTGGTCTATGTTGGCAGACAATGGTTGACAGAGGTCGACGGTGGTCGCTAACGGTCGGTGGTGGTCGTTGACGATCGAAGATGGCATGGATGATGTTGGACTTGAGCTTCTTCACAAAGTCTCAAGTTCTCTCTAATCCCCTTCTTCGTGTGAGAAGCGAGCCTCTATTTATAATGTTCTGGGTGCAATTAATGCAAAAATACAAACCATTTTGATTTGACGATCCGTAAAGCTTTCTTCAATCAGATGACATTTGATGGACATTTGAGTGTTTTAACAATGACAGAATTGAACAATCTTAGGCTCGTTGAATTCATCTTGTCGAGACGCTCAATTCGTTTATGAACTCGCTAGATTAAACATCCATTTGATCTTCCAAATGACTCTGAAAATGGTTTAATGATTTGATATGGGCTTGATCTGACTCAGATTGGACTAATTTTTATATCATTGGTTTCGTCTCATCAAGCCAATCAATTTAACTATAAATTTACTGAAATTGGAGCTCTAGATTACTTCTTAACAAGATTTGAATATTTCTTGCTCAAAATATTGCCTAAAGAATCTTATCGAATGATGAAAATTTGTTGGTGGCATATCAGTGACATATATATATAAGTTGAGTGTCATATATGTAAATAAATAGGAATTAAGTGGCATGCATGCAAATCTTTCACATATTTATCAAAATTTTTAATTATACAATACACCATTACAACAAAGCCAGTAATACATTAGTCAAAACAAACCAAAAATATCAACCAAAAGTTTGTGACTCAATAAAATTTCTTCTAATAGTTAGCCATACTATTTTTAAAATAATAAAAAAACCCCATAAAATTATATCAATTTTCTATTTTCACATTAAATATCTAATATTTTTTTTATTGAAAAAAAA
>JXCR01000814.1:0-20627 GCA_002079205.1 Phalaenopsis hybrid cultivar
AAAATGCAGTAAAGTAAAATGTTGTAGATAAACTGTAAAAGCGTACCTGGGCATCTGCTACTATGCGTGAGTAATATTGCGAGCATGGTATGATTTGCAATAGATTTAAATAAACTTGCAAGAAAAATAAACAAGGCGAGAAAACCCTACACGAAAGTCAAAAAAAATGAGTTATAGAAATCACAAGCAAATAAAACCCCTAGCCACATATGAAAGATCAGGACTGAGTGTAAGACATTGGTAAAAGTGGGGGCTCAGAGCTGGACCGTTTGCTTCCCGATCTTGAATAAGAGTTACCAGCCCGATAAATCTACGGAGAGCAGTTCTTAACCTCAATACAAGCGATTAGCCGTGGACCTTTATAAATTTTCATAGAAAAATTCTTTGATTTTCATGCAAAAGCTATTGTTTAAGTCTGTTTTNGGCGGCTTCTGTGTAACACCCTCGGGTCGGGAGTTCGATCTTCTGTGGCGCGGGGTTCTCGAATTTTAAGCACACTGGTCGGGCTCCCAGACTTGACGGGAGCCTGATTAAAGGGGTTGATCGGCGATCTCTGACCGTCAATCAATCTTTATTTAAATATATATATATATATATATTGAAAAACCTAAGGGTTGATTACATTGAAATAGAAAAGATACATAAAGGTTGTATAAGAGTGCCCAATAGAGGCACCCTTCCCATACAATACCAAGTACAGCAATACCCAAAAAAAAATACAGATAGACTCGAAAAAAAAAAAACATGCAGAAGACAAGTAGCTAGGGACGAGCCAGTTTAGTTCTGTCTCTTCCTCTAGTTTTAGGAGCGGAGCCAGATAACAAACTTTGAAGATGTCGGTCAACCTTTTTTTAAAATTGAAAATAATTTTGAAATTTAATTTAATATAATATATATTTTTTTTTGTTTAAAAAGTAGCGTGTTTTAATTTTTGAAAAATGAAATCAAATGGATATCATTTGTTCAATAGTTTGCATAATTGTGTATGACACCGTAAATACTACACATTTCCGAAATGTGAGTGTATATCTCGGCGGAAGACCCAATTCTGTAAACTAAGAGATTTGTGACATCCGTTTAACCTGCGAACCTTTTTATATGTGACCGACAAGTTCCCTATTTAATAGAAATATTAAATAGGATTTATTTTACCTGAGTTCCAAATTCCCAATAGAGGCAAGCTTTTATAGTTAATTACATCCCAAATGGCGGGGATCACTTGAGAAATTTCTCGATAGTAATCAGAGGTATTAGTCTTCAAGAAATCAAAGTTTACGTTTTCACGGTAGAACGTGGAAAGTCAAGTGAGAGTGACTCAAATAGAAACAATATTTTCATGAGTCCAAAGGAAGAAAGAGATAGAAGATGTCACAAATCCTAAGAAGAAACCTCAGTGACTTCACAAACTATCCTACTGTGTGGCTGAGTTTTGGAGACGATGTTATTTAGGTGTTTAACCTTATCAATTTTATTATTTGGAACTTACATTTGCATAATATCTGATGGGTTGTTATTTAGACTAATGAGAGAGATTGTTGAAGATGGTCATCTTGTCACTCTATCCAAGCTCCACGCCGTGCTGCCCAAAAAGTTGGCTCCAAACTCGTATTGTAGTGATCGCTCCAGGGTTTATGTGTTTGAGATTGGTGGTTTATGTTTCACAGTTTTAGTGTCAATGTTTGGTTTTGTTTTATTTCGGTGTTGGTTTTGCATTCAGAACAAGCAAATTGCAGGTAAATAAAAATTACTTGAAAAGTAAAATGCAGTAAAGTAAAATGTTGTAGATAAACTGTAAAAGCGTACCTGGGCATCTGCTACTATGCGTGAGTAATATTGCGAGCATGGTATGATTTGCAATAGATTTAAATAAACTTGCAAGAAAAATAAACAAGGCGAGAAAACCCTACACGAAAGTCAAAAAAAATGAGTTATAGAAATCACAAGCAAATAAAACCCCTAGCCACATATGAAAGATCAGGACTGAGTGTAAGACATTGGTAAAAGTGGGGGCTCAGAGCTGGACCGTTTGCTTCCCGATCTTGAATAAGAGTTACCAGCCCGATAAATCTACGGAGAGCAGTTCTTAACCTCAATACAAGCGATTAGCCGTGGACCTTTATAAATTTTCATAGAAAAATTCTTTGATTTTCATGCAAAAGCTATTGTTTAAGTCTGTTTTATGCAGAGTTCTTTTTAACATGCAAAAGATATATTTTTTTAATTTTTCTAAATATTTTATAAAGTCGTGTAGTCCACAGGTTAGTCACTCTAATCGTGCTAGAACTACTGACAACATAAAAGCGTCAGGGGCAACAATCCCACCAAGAGTCGGTGAATAGTATGATCGGTAATTTCCTCTCTCTTCTTGAAGATCATTAAGATAGGAGATACTATTCTAATAATCTCACTACGTATCCCTCGTTTAAACACACATAAGCAATGTCGTCAATGCCCTCGCCCCCTAGACTCTAGACTTATTCTAGTCCGGTGATCCGAATGTGGCATTAACAAATGTCCCCAATTGCTAGGAGGATTTGAGTGTAAATATCCAAGCTTAAATCTCGGTGCATTGGGTTTCACTATAGGTCAATTCATGACGGGAATTCCACAATTTGATTTAATTGAGGAAGTCGTGAACCATATCTTGGTACATCCTCGTTTCTAGTATTTTGATCAATTTATGGATTAGGGTCAAGTGCCTAATTTTATTATTCATTAAAAAATTAGGTAGATGAATCTCACCCAGGGTGAGCTCCTAAAATCTATGAAACCTACACTGAAAATTAGGTAGATGAACTCTCACCTCAGGTGTGCTCCTAAAATCTAGAAATCCTACACTGAAAATTAGATAGATTGACTCTCACCTATTGTGTGCTCTTAAAATCTAGGAAGTCTACACTGAGAATTTGGTAGATGGACTCTCACCTAGGGTGTGCTACTAAAATCTAGGAAGCCTACACATTAACTTGTGCTTAAAGTGATTAAAGGAGTTCTAGCTTCAATTAAATGTTTTCCAACTAATTCTCAAATATTTCTAATTGTCTTCCAAATAATTAAATAAGAAATTCTCATTTTGGCTTAACCATTGAGAAAGAAACAAAGCAAAAGAAAAAAAAACAGATCGATCCACCCCCAAAACTACACATTAACTTGTGCTTAAAGTGATTAAAGGAGTTCTAGCTTCAATTAAATGTTTTCCAACTAATTCTCAAATATTTCTAATTGTCTTCCAAATAATTAAATAAGAAATTCTCATTTTGGCTTAACCATTGAGAAAGAAACAAAGCAAAAGAAAAAAAAACAGATCGATCCACCCCCAAAACTACACATTAACTTGTGCTTAAAGTGATTAAAGGAGTTCTAGCTTCAATTAAATGTTTTCCAACTAATTCTCAAATATTTCTAATTGTCTTCCAAATAATTAAATAAGAAATTCTCATTTTGGCTTAACCATTGAGAAAGAAACAAAGCAAAAGAAAAAAAAACAGATCGATCCACCCCCAAAACTACACATTAACTTGTGCTTAAAGTGATTAAAGGAGTTCTAGCTTCAATTAAATGTTTTCCAACTAATTCTCAAATATTTCTAATTGTCTTCCAAATAATTAAGTAAGAAATTCTCATTTTGGCTTAACCATTGAGAAAGAAACAAAACAAAACAAAAAAAAGCAGAACGATCCACCCCCAAAACTAGCAAACCAAAAACGGAGGAAGCTGAAAGTGAATTGGTCCTAAAAGTGCTTCAATTCTTTCAACAACTGCAATTAAATAGACTCTCGAGAAGAGTGCTCAAGTTTGTTCCAAGACAGTGTTTTGATCGACCTGAAAGTCCTCCAATTCAATATTAAAAAAAATGAAGCCCAAAAGCCACCAAATACACTCAAAAAACATAGCTCAAAAGCCATAAAACAGAACTAAAAAGTGCAGCACGAAAGCCACAAAACGGAACCAAAAAGTACAGCCCTCAAGCCACCAAACAGGCCGAAAAAGTGCAGCCCACAAGCCGCTAAACGGACCTATAAATCTCCCCAAAACAGCCCTTAAATTCGCCTAAATACAATGCAAAGATCGATTCAAATCAGCCAATCAAAATGCCCCAAAACACTGCTCAAAATTAGCAATTGAAAGTGCCCTAAATAGTCCTTAAAACACTCCCAAACAGTGTCAAAAACTGCTTCAAAATATTACCCAAACAACAATTGCAAGTAAGATGCACAGGCCCTCTAGGATGTTTCATGTTAATACAATGCAATATCAAAGAAGCATTACAATCTGATATGCGCCAGCAAAAGCAATCCCACTCTCCAATTGTGTAGTGAAAGATCACATCCCGTGATGAATAGTAAGCACAAGTAAAACTTGTCTGGCTACATCTAAGATTCAACTTAAGTGAAGGCACACTTATGAAGATTGTTGGAAGATTTTCATATATTCCACAAAATCCTTATATATCCACCTATTTAACACCCAAAGACGAAATATTCTTCTTTTGTACATAGTTGTATGATTCTAAGCTATGATGAGTTTACATACCAAACTTTAGGGGTTAGATATGTAAACATAAGTGAATCGAGTAGTATGTAAGAATTGATGTTTGGTTGTTGGATATTGTTGACCTCACTTTTGATTAATGTTTAGTTTTTTCTTTTTAGTAGCCTAGGGTCTAGCCATAAGACTTTCCTATTGACTATTCCTAGAGGACTAGAAAAAGGAACCCTCACCATTAGAAACTCTAAACAATTCTTTTCTCAACTTAAAGTTTCACATATTGGTCCTAACCTCTAGCACTTAGTAGGTGGGGTCAATATGGGAGAACTCAAGGTGAGTCCCCATAGGACTGCTTGGCCTTAGAGTGGGTGTTGGTCTGAAGTTGGTTCATTCACTTGCACTCACTTTCACTCACTTTTACTCATAACCCTAAGCCCAAACTTTGTTGACTTTGATCCCTTGATCCTTTGGAAGACTCATGTAGATGGTCCCCTAGACCCACTAGCCCTAAGCTGAGATTTAGCTAGGACCAGTACATAGAGAACCCAAATGGGGATTCCATTGGTCTATAACTCACATAGAGTGGTTTACATTTTACCAAAATATCCAACTTGGCCTTTTGCCCCCCAAATCTACCCAAATTACTTAAACACCCCCAAACCCTAAATTCGACCAAAATTCTCAATTTCACCCAAAATACCCAAATTTGTTCAAAAGTCATTTCAAACCATTTCAAACCAACCAAATTGCCCAAAACCACCCAAAATTGCCAAAAATACCAAAATACCCCCAAACTGGTCAAAATTATAAAAATACCCTTTAAAGGCCCAACTACCCCAATTCATCTCAAATGTCCATCAATTTGATCACAATTTTCTCCAATTTTTAATCTAAACTCAAACTCATCATGTCTAAGATCATTTTAAACCAAATCCAAGATTAATTGACCCATGCTTTGAGCCCACTTTTGATCCAAACCAAAACCCACAATTCTGACCATGACCCAGTCTCACCCAATTGAACCCCATAGTCCACTCAATTGCCTCAATTTGGATTCCAAACTTTTCCTAACATTTGTAATAATCAAATTGAGCCCTCAATTGGCCTTGCTCAAGCCTCAATTCCACTCAATTTCAACCCAAATTCAAAATTCTCAAATTTGCTACAATTTAACTACATGCCCAAGTGTCACCTAATTGAATGCCCAAACCCCAAAATTGACACCTAATTGATGTTGAGAACACTTCATGATATTCCCCTAGATCATTTTTAACCATCAATTTGGACTTAACCTAACTCTAGTCCAACCTAAGCCCAAGTCTAGCCCAACATACCCAAATTCATCAAATGTGCAAATTCCTTCAAATTGACCCACCAAATCAATTCAAAATCACCCCAAATTTTTTCTAAACTCTTCATGACAATTATCTACACCAAATTGATCAATCAATTGGACTCAATATCATGGCTAGCCTAACCCAAACCCAACTTCAAGTCAATTTAACCTAAATTGAACCCCTTCACCAAAACTGACCTAGTCATATCCAAATGACCAAATTAATGACAACACAACCACTAAGTACACCCTAGTGACCAGTCTAGACCTACCTAAACCAGCCAAGGTGGGCTATGAACCCATGGTTCCCTAAATTAAGGGATTTCATCCCATTTTTTGGGTTTAAGCCAAGATATCTCCACCATCATGACAAACCATTAAGGGTTAATCATAATTAACCCTCCCCCTGGCTCACTTGACTCCTCTGGCCACCACCCCTGGCCCTGCCGGCCGTCCTAGTGGCTAGAAAACACCAAAACCAAGAGCCCCGATGCTTTAACTCAAACCCAATTTCACCCATCCATTTAGTCCAACTCTGATTTGTATTTAGCATTTTGAAGCCCTCCACATAAGCACTTAATTGAACCCAAATTGAAGCCCTGAGCTCCACCCTAAGCCCCTCTATTTAAACCACCTTCTCAATGGCCAAAGGAAGAGCTAACCAAAAATCCTAGGGGAAACTGTCAAAATCTCACCAGAGACTCTCCAAGCATTCCTAAGCTCAAGCCAACCATCTTCTTCCTCTGGTTCCCTCTGTAAGAGTTTAAGTTTGAGCTCAAAATCAGGCCGAAATCAGGACATTCTTTTCCACAACACCAAAGTGAATCAAACTTCAATTAACTGTACATATACCATCTCCACAGTGAGAGAAGTTGATTCCGCATAAAAGCACCCTCTCAAACAGCCTCTAACCTAGCTTTAGACAACACCTGAAATCGAGTTTGATCGAAAACATAGGTAGACAATTCACCAGGGCTTGAGACTTCATCGAAGCTACCACAACCATCTGATTGAGGCTTCCCCTCTCATACAAAGGTAATGACTTGACTTCATGCTTGATAAACCGTATAGATATGTTCGTCTTGAGTAGATGAAGGTTTAGAAACAAACCTCATATGATTTGGTTGAGTTTAGACGAAGATCTTAATATTTTAGCGTGAACGGCTTACGGGTTTGGTCATTTGAGGACGATGAACGGATGTCGTCCGATAGCACGTTTATTCCATGGAAGAATGAGATTGCGTTGGACGAACAGATGGAGCGAAAAGGAGAGCTGCGTGGCAACTGAGGTGGATGGCGGCGTCGAATGGCGGAGCGCCGCATGTGAGTTCGGAGCCGTCGTAGGTTGATGTGGCGTCGCATGTTTAAGTAAGAAAATATGGATTTTTTGAACTATTTTTAATGTATGATCTTAAAAAATCCATATCTCTTTCTAGAAAAATCATAAAAATAAAAGAAAAATAACTTCTTGCTCAGTGAACAGAAGAAAATAATATGGACCAAAAATAAAAATTATTTGTCAAGTGTATGATTTTTAAATAAATTAAATACTCTCTGAGGTATTTTAATTCATTATGAATAAATACTAATTACCAAGACTTGAAATTTTTAGGATTGATTTCTCATGATAGGGAGCATCTCCTTTGATTTTTCCAAAATCAGATAGCACTTTTGTGCTTCTAACCCTAATTTTCAAGCCTAAATGACTATTTTGGCTCTATTTAATCATATAAACTAAAATATCCCTCAGAAAATTATGGGATCAATTTTGTTAGGTTTCTTATGGTCAGAGAAGCTTAGGAAAATAATTGTGATGGTCTGAAAAAATTTGTATATTTCTGCAATTAATTAAATATTTTTACCTTTTATTAATTTATTTAAATTAAATATAAATAAAAAATTGACAAAATTAATTCCACATTGTTCATAAAAATCATTTCAACTCACTGTAATAATTTTAAATTTGGTTGATTTGACCATTAAAGTGAATTTTGTAAGTAAAAATAGTATTTTTGCACAGAATAAATTATATTAAATTAAATAAGAAAAATTATAAAAAATAGTTTTCTGAGTATCTTGTGATCAAGGGGGCATTTAATAAAAATAAAACCATTTTTGTAAAATTTTTTTATTTTTATAATATATTTTGAATTAAAAATAATTAAAATAATCAAAATTCTCAAAAATACAAAATAGTTCAAAATGTGTCCAATTGTTCCCTGCTCTCTTAAGACACCTTAAAACATTTTTCTTGATTTTTCTAAATTAAAAAAAAATTCTAAAGGCCTAAAAATGCATTTTTCTCATTTTCCATTAAAATAATTATAATAAATTCAAAATAAATCATAAAAATATAAAAATCTGTTCATCTTAGTTTCTTGGACTTATGGGGGTTTAATAAATATTTAAAAGTGATTTTTGAAGATTAAAACATTTTTTTTTTGTATTTAAATAATCATTGAAAATGACCTTTAAATAATTATAATAATTACAATATTATTCAAAAATCATAAAATTTTGTATAAGTATTCTTCTGACCCAGGAAAACCTCCAATAATTTTTCCATAAATTAAAACTTCACTTTGATTAATTAAATAAATTAACATTGAAAAATCCTATTTTTGGGTTAAAATAATTATTTTAAATTAAATCAAATTTTGAAAAATCATGCTCTACAACCTGATAGTTTAATTGATCCATGAATGGGATACTCAAAGATTTTCAAGACCATTTGAATTTTGCTTGAAGAATTATAAGATGAAAGACCCAAAGGGCAAAGAGGTAATTTTAGATTTTGGTGCCTTGCTCAAAATTTAGGATTAACCATTGGGGATGAGTAATTTTGATCCTTAATGAATGCATTGGATGATTAAAATGCAATGGGTTAAAAGTAGAAACTCACCACATTTTCACAATATCAACAAAATCATAATTTCCCTAATCTTCTTGATTTGGAAGTCAATTAAGATCAAATGATTCTTAAGTTATGGGCTTATGCTAGGAAGATGATAATTCACTTGCTTAAGCCTAAAATTGATGATGATTTGTGCTTCCAATAAGAATAATGTCACTTAAACCAAGATTTTAGCTATCACCATTTTCCTCCATTATGATTGTTACGGACTTGGTATTGACCTAGGCTCGATGTCAGGGGAAGGGATCCCAGGGGCAGATACCAACTCCTGTCTTGTGGTGAATCCCTCCTCAGGTTGGTTGTCATCAGGTTTGTTGGGAGCGCGTTCTCACACAAGAGGTGCACTAATAGCATGTTCCTATTTTTGACTATTGGTTCTCAATTGTGGGTGCAATCTGAAAAATTTCTCCTACGGGGGTTCAAACATCTTGCAGTGCCTGTAATAGTAAGGTTTTTGTTCCATAATGATTTTTTGTAAATAACCATTGTGAGCAGAGTCATGCTAAACTTCTTCTACATCTGGTAATGTAATATCTCTTTCAATCAAAATCCTTGCAATTGAGACCCTTGAGAAATGAATTGTAGGTAAGTCTACCTATAAAGATTTTCCAAGGAAAGTCTCAATTGCATATAAGATAGGTAGGTCAAAAAATTGAAGCTTGAGTTCAGCTAATGAAAACCAGATATGCGCAATTGGGGGTTCATGACTGAGATCAAAATTAGGGGTCCATTTGAGCAATTTCATATGTTTGCCCTCGATTGTGATGAATTCTTTTGAGAAAATTCTTGTGTAATATTCTTCTATGCTTAGCTATATCATAACCTGTCTTTCGTCGAAAAGACCCACTTGTCAATCTATATATATCAAGAAAGAGAGGAGGGGACCATCCAAATCATATGTCCATTATTCAGTTTATGTGTTCACTATGTAGATTGCGTGGTGGCCATTTAAGTTAGGTATCTATCATACTAATTATGTGTTTTCTATGCAAAATTTATGTGTTAAGTGCTTACCTCATGCAAAATCTATTTGTCATGTTCTAAAAATGTAAGTCTCCATATGTTAGTATAAATCCTATGCAAGTTGAGTAATGTATGCATTCTACAAAAAACCATGTGGTAATCTTAAGCCTTTTATGAAAAGCCAAATTATCATGTGGTAATTTAATGTCAAAAAAGATATCCACGTGTTAATTCTATGTTAGAAAATAGCAAACACCAAAAAAAAAAGAGTCTATGTTAGCCTATGCATCATGTTAACCAAATCCATATTAGTATATGTTTCATATTAGCAAACAAATCCATGTGTTAACCTAGGTTTTATGTTAGAAAGCAATAAAAAATTCGTGTTAGCTCATGCTTCATGTTAAAAAAGGGCATATACTGCAAATTGGGATTTCATGCAAGATGGATGAGGTAAGTTTTGTAATTCCATGCAAATAAGAGTTGGGATTTCATGTTATCCAAAAGTGGGTCCCACCCTCATACTTGTGGGCCCATGTTTCCGGTCTTACACTCTCTTACAGTAAATCAAGATTGGCCTTTATACCAATTTAATGTCAAAAAAGTTTTCTTGAATGATGAACTTGATGAAGAAGTACACATTGTTTGTTAAATCCAATCTTAAAGAAAAAAATGCTACTCTCGTAGTCTATGTAAATGATATTATTTTAACATGTAATGATTCAAGGGAAACTATCAGATAAAAGGATATTTATAATAGACTTTGAGATCAAAGACCACGATACTCTGAAATATTTTTTGAGAACAGAGATGGCTCAATCTAAGAGAAATTTCATATCCCAAGAGAAATAAATCTTAGACATGTTAAGTGAAATTGATATGATTTGTTATAAGCCTGCTCACTAGCCCATGGATTCCAAGAAAGGTTGTACATAAGTGAAGAAAACAGTCAAGTTGACAAAAGAGATGAAACACCCATGAGCAAACCACTTTACTTATCTCCATAAGGCTTGATATTGCATACTAAGTTAGTGTATTAGAACAAAACAAGAATAATCCAAATGAGAATTATCTATAAGCATTAAACAGAATCCTGAGATACATGAAGATGACTCCTAGATATGATTTGCTCTTCAAAAGAACTTAAAAACTATGAGATTGGGGTTTACACATATGCTAATTTGGGAGACGTAACTGATCAGAAATAAGCCATTGGAAACTATTCATTCATCAAGTTACCCTAACTCGAGTTGAGTATACTTGGTAAAAAATTAAGATTGTCAAAAGATAGCTTCATCAAGAAGGTTCATGATACAAGAGTTTTTCGGCTTTCGGGGATCCTGATCGTGGGATCGAAAAGAAACAAAATCTTGTGACACTATTACAATCTCAAGCAGACTGTTTGTCGTCTCCTTGACTATTTAAGCCATGCGGCACCTTTCTTATTAGTATTTTAATATTACTTTAATTAGAATCAGTGTTATTTCTTCAACAAAACTATTTAAGTGCCCTTACTTTTTTAGTTTATTAGACTTTTTCTTGAATTTTATATATTGTGGAGCTATAATCTGAGTTATGCTTATAAGGAGTGTTGTTGTATCATCTTTGTTCTGCAAGTGAAGTGTTTATATCCTTCTCAAGAACAGATGGTGGATCCTCCTAGTCATTTCACATTTAACTCGATATATTTTATTAGAATAGTTTTTGAACTACTCGATCCTGCTTCCAACAATAGATTCCAGCAATCAAATGCCTCATGCCCCTGTCAAACTCCATCAACCTCCCATATGCTCGGCTCCCCTTACTATCCCGTAACCAATTCCCAGTTAAATCCCTTTCTTAAACACCTTTTAGGTGCCCATGAACGGTGTCATCTACTAATAGAGACCGACAAACCCTAAATCTTTAGGTATTTATCTTCGTTGTCCAAAAATTACAATTCAAAAAAAAAAATCTAATCAAATATCAAATGAACTCCTTATCAGAATTGTCTAGTCCAAAATTGAACTTAAAAGAGAGAACAAAACTACCATAATTCATATATAACCTAACCCTAAATTTTCAAAAACCCACATTTCTACTTCCACTATCGCCAAAACATAAGCTCACAATCAACTGTTAATTTGTAAACGTTCAACTGTTAATTTGTAAACGTACATTCATCGAGATTGTGCAAGTGTATGTGATTGAATATACCTACCACCTATTATGATAAATCCCTACATGGGTGAGTACTGGAGAAGTATTTACTGAATTAATTTACACCCGCCTTTGTTACGACCTACTTTGGCTGCTAAGGGGTCTATGCGGTGTGTGACAATAACTGACATCTAAACATCTTATATAAGAGATCTCATTGTGCAAGTGTACAACCTCACAAGCAATATGTAAAAATTAAAATCCAGGATCGCACAGCTTATAATGCCAATAACATTGTGCCCTAACTACAATTTCAGGCCTTATTACAGCATGAAGACACATAATTCATTCAAAGATAAGAAATGCAGTGGTAAATGAACCATAAAAGAGACTTAAAGTCTGTATGTTTTAATTGTTTCCAAAAAAATTAAAAGGAATAAATCATCTTGAATATGAAAATAGCACTACAGCAAACCTTGGAAGGACTCTGGTTGAAATAAAGTCCTTTTAGTTGTTCTTTATCAAGCATAAGCCCAGTTGGAGGTTTATCGTTCCCATTAGCGTACAACAGAAGTTGAGACTCTTGCAAGAAAACTTCAGCAGACGCTAGCTAAATATTAAGGAAGCTGCAATAAGTATTTGTTGAATATGTTTCAAATAAAATATAAGACACCAAACTGACCAATTTTACTATACAAGACAAAGTATGGCCAAAATACTTTCTTTGCTAAGATTACCAAATTGTCAGATGCTGTTGCTTGGGTAAACTTAATATAATAAAATGTGAGACATCAAGTAACCAAATTTTACTATACTACCGGAGAGTATGGCCAAAACCCTTTCTTATATATGATTAGCAAATTGTCTGATGCTATTGCATGGGTAAGCTTAATGTAAAATTAGAGGGAAACAAAAGTGCATAAAAGGAAGCCATTGAAACTTAATACAAAATGAAGACTTAAAAAAATTCAAAAATAAAAAAATGTCCACCCCCAAGTTTTTAGAAAAACATTTATATTGCAAGCAGCTCGACAAAAAGAATGATTCTAACATTAAACACTTACATAAATATATTTGATTGTAATATAATAGACTTAGACAACAAAAACAAAAAAGCCATAAGATAGGTGTAGATTTTAAGATAAACAATTCTTTTAATAATTTTATTTATTTATCATTTGTAATAAAATTAGTAAATACATCAAATTATTATAAAATGGTGAACTTCAAATCAAAAGATTACTTGGTATCATTCATGAACTAACTTCTTCTGATGTTATTCATAATGACACAATGTTTTGAGTTGACAACATAAGATTTTTCTTAGCAAGAAACTTATTTCATCAAGCAATTAAAATATTAACTTCTTCATAGTTCATCAAATAAAAACATGAGCAGGAAGAAAAAAACATGCAGATGATAATCATTTTTGAGCCACATGTTCATTTTTCTGTTGTGTTTCACAGCAATTTGTTTTTGACATGCTTTTTATTTGTTGAGACAACGAAGAAAAACTATGCAAATACCCTATATCATGCGAAAGGCTATATTACAGTAACCCAATTCAAAAAAGATCTAAAAAAGAACAAGATTGATAACTATTCCATTGAGTGGTGGTCAAAACAACATAGCATGTGATAAGATTTAGTAAGTTGTTGTTTGCCCATCCGCTACAAACACAGATATATATATTGTCACAATCCAGCCGGATAGCTTAGCATTAACTAAATCAGGACTTGCAGTCAAACGATATTAATATTGGTTCTACAATCCACGAGTTTTTATAATTTTGAATATATAAAAGAGCCACAATAAAACTACAAAATAAACTACATAGAAAACCAAACATCTAGAAATAACAAATTAATCTACAAACAACCTCATCCAACATATAGTAGTATCTCACTACCTAAAAAAAGGGTAAAAAAAAACACTACAATCACATCACAACATAATACCTATCTGTTGTAGTCTTCCTCTTGTAAACTAATTTTCTACTGCTGAACATATCAATCTACAGTTTTTCCTGAAAAAAATAATTAAGTTCAATAATAAATTCTCACGACTTAATGAGCAATTAGAATCTTATTGTACATTAAATACATATGCAAATGTCATGCATGAATGATCAAAATAAACGTAGTACATTATTTGATCAAACTGTAAACTTTCATTTTAAGTTTAACATTTATTATTTCGATATAAATATTTATCCCTATTAACGTCTTTCAGAAGTCATATTAGGATTATCATCATACTCGAATGAATCATTAAAATTATAACAGTAAGAATCCTAAAAAAATTTGGACCCGAAAATACACATTTTCTATTTTCATTTTCATTTTCCTGCCCAGGTATATCGCATCTCCTATCAGCACTATCAAAAGGCAAATCCTAATTGACTTAATCATTTAAATTTCATTTCACTGTTATTTTGTCCATTTAATATAATTGAACAACCATTTATGCTTTCCCGTTTTACTAAATTGAATTTTGAATATTTTTTTTAAACTTTCGATATGCATATAATAAAAAAACAAGTTTTTATAAAACAATAATGCAAGTACTTCTAGATAAATCTTTAATTTAATACAAATAAGAAAGCAATTAATCACCTTATCTTTTCTTTTTCCTTCCTGCAAAACCATGATGTCAAGCCTTAGTTCTTCGAATAAATTTCTTTTAATCACTAATTCAATTTATAATACTATTATTAATACCAAACAATTAATTAAAATAAAATCTTTAACCTAACAAAAAAGATAATCATATCCTTTTCTTCTTTATCTTATACGAAATCAATAATTTTTGTCTCCCCCATTTGTATGAAGTAAAATATTTATTATTGAAGGTTCCTATTAAAATATAATAAAAACTAACATTAACATTTGTAATATTTATTTAAATTAATTAAATCTGAAATAAAACATGCCCTACATCTCCTTAATTCACAATTCTGCTCGGCTCGGTCCCCCTTATCCTGCATGTCGGCTTCTTCTCCTCTGATAGGGCTTGAGCTCCTCTTCTTCATCCTTCGAGAATGGCTCAAATTAAATACCAAAACAGTAAGCCACCTGCACCATTCCTTCATACGACTAAGGCATGGCGCCGTTTCAACCTTCAACTAGGGTTTGGCATCTAATATCAGATAAGAACAGAAACTTACGACTCCTTTTATTCTTCCTCTTCTTCTTCCTCTTCATTTTCCTTAACTATCATTGCTTCAATCTCCTTCCTTCCATCTTCCTTCAGTAGCAGACAAGCCGCTCAGCTCAAAGATGTCGACTAGGGTTGCACAAGCAAGGCGCATAACTTTTTCTTCTTTTTCTTTCTTCTCCCCTTCTCGATCTCTCTCACTCTATCTCTCGCTTTCACTTGTTCAATGGTTTGAATGAAGGGAAGTGCAGAAGAAGCATGCGATTTATATCCTGCGAGCGGCAACATCTCCTCTAATTCACACTTAATTTATTATATTTATTACTATTATTTTACTTATTATTTAAAATTTCAGTTGTTACAATCTCCTCATGAAATTTGAAAGCATTTACTACAAAAGCAAACATACCTCAAAAGAAAAGATGTTGATAGCCTTCTTGCATATTACAAACTTTCTCGTAAGTAGAATTCTTCGATCTGTGCTTCAAAAAAATCTTCAGAAGTGAATCTCCATAGTATGAAGCTTCTTAACATCATATCCAAGAAACAATCCAAGCTCTTCTATATATAAACCAAATCAAGTTATATATCAATTGAGTATGTTATCAACCTATTAGATTCATTTGCAATAATACTTTCTAAATAAAAAATGTGGATAAAATTATGCACTCCTTTCATATGGGCTAGTAAAGCCAATTGATAAGGCATATTTTTAATTTTCTCCACAATCTGATGCAGGCATTTGTGGTTGAACTGACCGACCAGTCCAGTAGGGAGGTTGGGCCGACCGTCTACTATTGAACGAGAAATACCAACACTTTAAGCCCTCCTCCTACCTATCTTATTATAAATATATCGTTTATTGCTTGGTTCAGTTTTTGACGTTTGTTAATTTCAGATTTTCTGGCCGCCAAGCTTTTTCCCTTGCTACGGTTGTATCCGAGGACAGTTGGTGCTCCGATTGTATCCTGCTCCAAGGTGGTGGCTACCTCAACCTGATTCCCTCACACAGACCTTCCCCTCTCTCTATTTTTTCTTCCATTCGCCGCCCCCTCCCTCCCCCGAACACCCCCCACTCAAATTTCTCTTGCAACTGACCTTGCCACCATCTCTTTGCTTCTCCCTCTTAAGACAAAATAGGCTATTGTAACCCTCCTATCTAAAGCACGAGAAAACCCATCTAAAATCTTTTCCCCTATTAACAGTCAGTTCTCGGCATCAACCGAACTTCCAATACTAAAAAAGAGAGATGGTCGCATATCCTAAAATAACTTCAAATACTAGTCCAACAGGCCTCGCCCATTAGAACTAGCCTGAGTTTGAGAGTTTTCAATCATTTGAATCACTCCAGTAATCATCTCACTAAAAGCATCTGTGCACACAATAATTCATGGAGGTGCATCAATTTCTACCTCATTATCTCTAAATTCTTCCCCTTCATTTCCATATTTCTAAAAGAACATACAAAAACTAATAATTGTACACAATTTAACCCTATATTAAATTAATTATAAATTAACTTAGTCAACCTAATGGCTACTTTTAATCATGATCCAACATAATATCTTTAATCATATTTATCATCACACGACCTGGTAGCTAGGAATTAACTAAGTCAGGAGCTGACTCGGAAGTATTAACATTTCATTAACATTTCGCTAGTTTTCATGACTTCAAATACATAAAAGAGCCACCAAAAAATCACAAAATACATTATATAGAAATCAAAACAATCAAAAAAAATAATATAAGCAACTGTAAACCCCTCGTCAAACATATAACAGTATCTCTCTACTAAATTGAAAATAATGTAAGAAAATTACAATTACATTATAACATAATACATAGCAGTAATAGTCCTCCACTTGCAAATTAAATTGTTTTGTACACACATATCAATCTACAATTTTTTTTAAAAGAAACAATTAAATTCAATAGTAAATTTTCATGAATTATTGAACAATTATAATTTTATTAAGCATTAAATTCATATGTAAGAGCTATGCATGAATGACCAAAAGAAATGTAATTTATTACTTAATTAAATTGTAAACTTTTCTTTTAAATTTAATGTCATTTATCGTTTCAATTTAAGTATTTACACATTTTAACCTTCTTAAGAAGTCGTATCACGATTACCGTCATACCCGAAAGTATTCTTAAAATTGTACTTGTGGACACTCTAAAAAACTTATACCCAAATATACAGATTTACCATTTTCATTTCCATTATGTGCAAGGGAATATCACATTCCCTGCCAATACTATCTGGTGGTAAATCTTGATTGACTATATTATTTATATTTCATATTCTTTTTAAATTATAGATTTAATTTTATTGAACAATCATTTAACATTTTTGGCTCCATCTAATTGCATTTAAATTTATTGAACAACCATTTAACATTTTTCATTTCATTTAATTGCATTTAAAAGATTGTTTTTACTTTTAATATGCATATAATCCGAGAAACAGGTGTTTATATGACTCAACATTAACACAGATAACATTCCTTATAAACTATAAAATTAGACAATCAAAGGTGTACAACTCAATAATTTATTATACTTACATGTATTATTTTTTAAACTTTTATCATTCTTGTAGTGCTTTTATACAATATTTTCAAAGGAATGCAGAATATTAAATAAAAGAAAATTCATATGGGCTTGTTAGTATTTTTTATCTTTATAACTTGTAGTATTATTATAATTTTCTAAATGTCATAAATTTATTTATAAAAATCATATTAAATTACAATATAATTTACATTTAAATTTTCTTTCACATAATTGAAATATAATTACAAATGCTAAATTTTCTATTTTAAATGATATTAAAAATTTATTTGCTATATTTATAAATCATCATATGTTATCGAGATAATGAATTTAATTTGTACCTATTTGGTATTATATATTTATATAAATAAATTTAACAAAAACAACAACTCATCCTATTATGTTACTAAACGTAAAGATATGAAGAAACATTTTAGTTATAGATTAAAATACAAACCAACAATGCATTAAAAATTATAAAAGCTATTTCAAATTTTTGGATTTCATGAAGGCATTTTACATTACTCTTTTCAATAAACCAATTAATAATCTCATAAAAATGTGCATGACATCACAACCTAAGCAAACCCAAAGTAAACTAGGTCAAGCCATCTTCCTCCCTTTGGTATATAGATGATGCATGGTGTTGTGTCCTACATATATTGAGCCAAATCAACCGTCAACGCCAAATTATACAACTCCTCTTCCATGTTTTTACCTCCATTGCTTCCATTTGGGTTCAACTCAAGGAGAAACGTTCTACTTGTTATTTAATTATAGGATAGTTAATAAATTTATCTATTTTAATAATTAAATTCTTAATGAAATGATTTTCAAGCAATCTAGGAGAAATTGTACACTTATCAATTTAAAATAAGAAACAAAAAATTAAAAGAAGTAAGGCGTTATACTAGCGAGTTATGGCAATAAAGTGCCTAATCTTATAATAATTATATTATTCTCTAATGAATAAGAAATAGAATGTCTATTAAACTAATATTAATTTTAATAAATGGTTAAATTATGAGTTTTTTATTTTACTTATCTATTATAGAATACTGCAATTACATTGTCCAAGCTAAATTTAAGAAACGAAATAGTCACAACCATTTTACAATTTTTTATTCTGTTTATTACTTGCCAGTATCATGTCAATTTCTTTTAAATTTTATTGTGAGATATTCTCTCATTCCTACAGTAATAAAAAGATTAAAGCTAGACATTTAGTATTCTAACGTCAACTAAAATAAATTTTACCGCTAGGCCACAGCTTTATTTGTTGTTACAGCTCGAGTAAGAATTCTGCTTTGGTGGCCTCTCTTACCCTTAAACACGAAAAAAAAGAAGTAAATTTACTTTTGGCCATTTACCTAAAATATTAAAAGGTAATAATCAGACGTAAAGCTACCATTTAGAGCAACACAACCAAACTGGAAGCATAAAAGATGAATTCACAGAAATCCTTGTAACCTCGACCAAAGCCGACAAAAACTAGTGCAAATCAATATAAGCCATTTCGCCCAACATATAGGGCTACTTGTAAGGTCAGTAGGGCCACTTGCCTATGCCAGTGTACTCACCACAAAATACTCATAATCGTCTACCTGCCAGCAAGTAGTTGATTCGACAACTCCTATCAATGAAATGACTTAGGATAATGACTATTCATTTACCAATAATTAATGTGTATTTATGTATTTTTTTGATCAAATGCTTTGTGCTAACGATCTCATGTAATTAAGCTATATTTTCTTACTTTTTTTATATAGCAATAAACCTTCTGCATACAGTTTTTTTATGCTCATTTTGTGGGGGGCTTCTCTCGTACTTAAATTTATGTATTTAAAATTCTAAAGCTTTGGGACCTCTCTTTTTTTCTTCTCTCCCAAGTCATTACTTTGCTTGCAACTCACAAATCTTACAAGTGTAATACCAAATTTTGAAAAACAAATAAATTTTTGGCAATTTTAAAGTATATCTCAAATTTCACATTACTTGAAATTCAGTCGAATCAGTTTTATAAAATTTTTCAAGACAAATCGATTAATTTGATACATCACACTATATATGACTTATGAATATAATGGAAGATATTAAAATAATAAGATATTGGCTTAATTAAGCATCTAATTAAACTAATAAAGCATCTAATTATTCTTCCCAACCTTGGATTGTAGCTACCGGTTCTTTTCCGCAGCAAGCAGTCATGGGATGGATCGAACAACTGAGATTATATGGGAACACGTAAAATTTTCGCATTCCCCTCATTTTCTTTTCCTCATTTAGTAGGTGCAGGGGGTTTCTACAGGTCTCCTTTTGGAAAACTATTATGCTTTTTGGTTCATCTTGTATGCTTATTTGTGCATTATCCGCAGAGTTATATGCTTTCTGATTGGTCTTATCTATTGTGGCTAAAATGAATTGAAAATTCTTGCAAATTGAGATGGATTCAACTATTCTGTTCGACATAGTAGCGAACAATAAAGAACCTCCTTAGTATTTAAGTGTTGATTTATGCAGGATTGAGAAACTTTAAGCAAATATTGTCGTCACATGGAACTACACACTCAGGGAAATTAATAGGTCTGCAGATTTTCTTGCCAAAGCTGCTACATAGACTAAGGCTATAATCCTGAAGACCAAGGTTGATTCTGATCTTAAGCTGCTCCTAATTGGGGACAATCTCAATATGCCCTACCTTAGACCTTTCTCTTAAGATGGCATGTCTGTTTATTTTCTGCCTTCTTCTTTGCTTGGATTTAGCTATTTCTTTTGTTTTGAAGTCTTTTTGGGGTAACTTGTACCTATTTTGGAGACTTTTTTGGGTGAGTTTGTATACCTGGAGTTTGGAACCCTACGGGTGAGTACTGTATCTTTTGATTTGTAGTGGGATTCAATCTCCTAAAAACATGTAACTTTACTTTTGAGCAATAAAAATACCTACAGGTTTCCTTAAAAAATATATATATAATTTATTTACATAAATGATAAGATTATGTTTTTTTTTACTTTTTCAACCTCTAACTATATATATATATATATATATATATATATATATATATATATATA
>JXCR01000823.1:0-22059 GCA_002079205.1 Phalaenopsis hybrid cultivar
CGCCCTCTGTAGAGGGCTAAAACCCTCCGAGAACAGTGGGGGAAAATGGTATGGGAAGCACGAGGTAGCGAAGCTCTTTGCCTGCTTTTTCGGCCTCAATGAAATCTCCGGTGAGAAAACGACCCAATGGTTCTGCGCTGGTAGGACCGTCCGATCATTTACCATTGGGGCTTTAAGTTGGTAACTCTAACCGGTTTGGGACAGCTTATTTGGTGCGATTGTGTTTTGAAAACGCACCTAATATGTTTGGGTAACTGTGTTTTGGCAGCTTATGAGTTTTCAAACGCAGAAAACAGCGGTTTCACACAGCACATACCTAGGTATGGTGGCAGCTTATTGGCAGCGGTCTGATTTTTCCAAAAAAATAAAAATTTGTAATAATCACCACACCTAACTTATCAGCAGATTATTCAATAAGTTGGGGCTGCGCCAAACAGACACTTAGGCTCTCTTTTCCAAGCTCAGCTTCGCCAGCTTGGCTTTGGATTTGGCACAGCTCCATGAAATAAGCTTGATCATATTACTCCTGTTAGATAAAACTATTTAAAAGAATAACATAACAATCATTATTTTGGAACTTTAGTAAGACTCCAAAGTGCTAACAATATCTGTTTATGAATAACACAATCTTATGTGTTTACATGTCTAACATAAACTTTAAAGTTTTACGAATATTTGCATAGCCCACAAAGATGCAGCATATCAACTACAGATAAATAATTCTACGCCTTCAATATGACTGAGTTCACATGCGAAGTTTGATATCATGCAAGGACTGCTTAAATACATAGCACTTGAAGTATTGCTATTGAATTTAGATATATTCCCTACGCGAAACCAAGAAATAAAGGGTAAATTTCTGGATGACCTCTGGGGTAGACTAGGCGAGAGCTTTCGCTTTGGTCTATTTAGAGAAATAATTTACAACTATTAGAAAAAGCTTGCATTGTTCTTTAAAAGGGGGGAATGGTTCACGGATGTCCAATCCATAGACAACAAAGGGCCAGGGACTAGTGATCAACTGAAGTTTGTGGGTCGGCTGATATTACAGTAGGGTGTCTTTTGGCATTGTTCACATCTCTTGGAGAATTAGTCTGCATCTTTCAATAGTGTCAGCCAAAAATACCCTTGTCACTAAACATGTGCGCCAATGTTCTTTCTTTTGAATGACTCCCACACTTCCCAGAATGAATTTTTCAGAGGACATCCTCTATCTCGTCTTCTCAAATGCACCTCAGATATAATGATGTGGTTGATTTTTCGAAGAGCTTTCCTTCAATTAATAGATACTAGGCGACCTTATATTTTAACCTTCTGGGATGATCAGTAATCTCTTCGATAATCTTTTCAGTCTATAAATTTTGGGCATAAAGATCCATCCAGCTAATGGCTTCTTCAGTTGCCACAGTCATTGCTTTGGGTTCCTCAATGGTTGATCAGCTAAGTCTTTGAGGTAACCTGTTCCCCATGTGAACACACTTTGACAGCAGATCAGCCACTTGGTTCTCCTCCCGACCGACATGCTCAATTTTGAAATTGGTGAAGTTCAAGATTCTACTTTCACCTTGTTAATTCATTTGAACATCACTTCATCTCTTGCATTGAATTTCTAATTTATATGATTTGCCACCAACTATGAATCTGACTTCAGAAGCAAACATCATACGCCCATTTTGTAGGTAAGGCGTATGCCAGAGAACAAGGCTTCATACTCTGTCTGATCATTGGTCACCTCGAAGTCTGCAGTGATTGAGTGATAAAGATGTTCTCTTGACTGGCTACTCAAAGCGAGTCACACCCCTACTCCTGCTTGATTTGAGGTGTCATCTATGTATAGTAGCCAATCATGCTAATCAGTGGTGACTTCTCCACTTGGTTCCTCTCTATCCAAAATGTTTGCCAAAAAATCCACAATCTCTTTTGCTTTGATTGTCGTTCGAGTGACATAAATGATATCATATTCACTGAGCTCCACTGCCCACTTCAGTAGCTAGCAAGACTGTTCTGGTTGGGTCGGTACAAATTTGAGTCGATGGTCTCAAATTACCCAGATCAGATGTGTTTAAATATATTGTCACAACATGCTAACTAAGATAATCAGAGCAATAGTTAGTTATCCCATACTTGGGCACCTAACTTCCGCCCCTGAAGGACACGACTGGTGTAGTAGACTAGGAATTATTATTTCAGTTCCTCTCTGACCAACACTGAGCTAATGGCCTCAATGCCGACGCCCAAATATAGTGAGAGTTCTTCATTCAATTTCAAGCATTAAAAAAGCAACAACGACATTAAGGAGCCTTTTAGAATTTTGGATGTTTGTTGACAATTGGACATCCATTAGAATTTTATAGCCTTCTTGAGGGTTTCGAAAAATGTTGCGCATTTTTCACCCAACCTCAAGATGAATCGACATAGACTCACAATCCATCCAGTTAGTTTTTTTTACTTCTCAAGTGTTTCAAAGGGATGACATATTGAGTAGTGCTTTGGCTTTTTTATGTTAGCCTTAATGCCTTCGGGTGTTAAGAGATATCTGAGAAATTTTTTAGTTGAGGATGCAAATGTACATTTTAATGAATTGAGCTTCATATTATATTTTCAAAGAGTTTGAAATTTATTTTAGAAATTTTCGACATAGATGTCAATGCTTCTACCCTTTTGATGAGGCAATATTACATCTATTAAATATTGCTAAATTGGCCCAATATTTTTAAGTCCAAAGGAAATTACAATATAACAATGTACTCCCTTAACTGTATTAAATGTGATCCGATGCATTTTTATCTTGTGGTATCCATAAAAAGCGTTCATGAAGCTCATGACGGAGTGTCCGACTGCATAATCCACCCAAGCATGGATCCTAGGTAGAGGGTATCTATACTTTGGGCAAGTGACATTCAAGTTGGTGAAGTCCATGCACATTTTCCACTTCTCGTTGGCTTTCTAGACCATGACTACATTAGAGACCCAGGGGTACTACACCTCCTGAATTTAGTTGGCCTCCTTCAGTTCAACACCTCTTCTTTGACCAGTACGGCTAGCATTGTTATCGTGCTTCTAATTCTTTGATTCACTAGTCGAGGTGACAACATTCATGATTATTCGGTGGCATGTGACATCGATTGATATTTTTGGCATCTTTGCTCAAAGGCATTATGATGCTCCCTGAGGGTTTGGATCAGCAACTCCTTGTACCCTAAATAAAAATTCTATCTTATTAAAAAAGATTTACCATGTTCTCCTTCAGTCAGCAAGATTTATAGCGTTGTCTCGCTAGTCTCGAGACTCTTTCGCTTCAGTTCTATAGGTCAAGCGGCTCTTGCTCCATAATTCTGATTGCGTAGAGGCAGCAAACCCGTGTCTACTGCAAGTCCCTTCAAATGGTGATCACTTCACTATCTCCTATGAATTTTACCACCATGTGGTATGTTGACACAAAGATCTTTAAATGCTTCAAGAAAGGGTGGCCAAAAATGGAGTTGTAGGTACATGGCGAGTCAACCACCAAGAAGTCTTCTATGTGAGTGAATTGTTTATCGCTCTCTCCTCAAGTGACCACCATCAACATCACTCCCAAAAGCTCTTTTTATTTCTCCTGAGAAATTGTATAAAGGTTCGACCGGTGCTATCAATCGGTCGGTTTGAAAAATTAGCTTGCGAAACACTAATTTAGATAATATATTCATAGAACTACAACCTGATAATTGATGATTTTTGTGGTCACAATGATAAAATCTTTGTAGGGTTCTCCTTATGGGGCAGGTTTATGTTAGTGACTGTGATTGGGGATGATTTCATCTCTTCTGAGTGAAAGCAACTGTGCACAATTCCCCTAACCAGGATCACTTTTGACAAGCTCGCTTGAATGACTCCCTTCCTTTGAATTTCGTTGGAACTATCCATACAATCTTAATAGCATTTGCTCGAATAGGTTCATCCGGGATGTCTACTACTAGGGCCTTTATGTATCTCTTCATCGTGGATTTGGGCGCCATAAATTCTTTTTATTTTTTTGCTATGATCAACCCCTTGACTAAACTATGGAGATGTCTAAAATCCTCCATCTCATGGTGGTGATCCTTATGGTAGGCACAACGTTTTTAATCCACTGATCTATGGGTGGTAAGTAGTAATAACTTTATGTGTGATTCCAAACTTGGTAACTATTGTATCCATCTTTTTGTTATGAAAATTGTTGCCTGCATCACTAATGATCACCTAGATGTCCCAAATCAACTAAAAAATATACTTCTTTAAAAAATTCAGGACACTCTGAGCATCAAAATTAAACAACTAAATGACCCCAATTCACTTGGAGACATAATCTCCTGCTACCAAAATGTATATGTTTCCTAAGGAAGGTATGAAGGGTTACATAAAATATGTTCCCCAAACATAAAAAATCTCAACTTTTGAAGTGAAATCAGGGACATTTCATTTCTCTTAGAAATATTGTCTAAATGTTGAAATCTATCACAAGCTTTGACAAAATTGTTCACGTCCTTGAAAATAGTAGATCAATAAAACTTGGATTGTCATTTCTTAGATGAAGTTCCAAATCCTTCAAAATGCATGCCCTCAAATTCTGAATCATAACAAGGCCTAATAATGTCATCGACCTCTTCCAATGGCACATATCTTTTAAGAATATGGTCCTTATATTTTCTAAAAAGATAAGGGTCGTCCCAATAGTAAAAAAACCTTAAAAAGGACTCTTCCATTGGTAGTAGGTTAGATCACAAGGAACTATCCAGCTTATAACGAATTTGCAAGCTCACTGTAACAAGGGGTGTTATCTTCATAAATGGCAAGGCCTTGCTCATTAGAAAAATTCTCACTTATGTCGACTAGACACTCATTAGAATTCTCCTGGTAGAGCCTAGACAAGTGATCGAGTACCAGGTTTTCCATGTTTTTCTGATCCACAATATCCATATCAAATTTTTATAGCAATAGAAACTATCAGATCAAACTGGATTTGACATCCTTCTTAGCCACAAGATATCTGATAACAACATGATTGGTGCACACCATGACTTATGTTCGTATAAGCAAGATTTAAAATTATCAAAAACAAATACTATGGTCAATAGTTCTTTCTCTATACATGTATAATTCACTTTGACTTTATTGAGGGTCCTACTGGTATAGTACATGACATGAAAATCTTATTTCTCTTTTGGCCTAAAACTGCTCTTACGATGTAGTCACTCATGTCACACATCAACTCAAATGGCATCTCCTAGTCTCGTGCAATAGTCACAGGTGTAGTGACTAACCTAGCTCTTAAAGTCTCAAATGCAGCTAGGCAAACCTCATCAAAATGGAAGGGCACATATTTTTCTAGCAAATGTCATAAAGGCTTGGAGATCTTAGAAAAGTACTTAATGCATCGACGATAAAATTTAGCTTGCCCTAAAAAGCTCTTAATCCCCTTCGCAGAAGTGGGTGGAGGTAAATTTTCTATCACTTGAATCATGAAAGAATCTAGATCCATCCCCTTCTCCAAAATCTCATGGTCCAACACTATCCCCTCAGTGACCATGAATTGAAATTTCTCCCATTTCAACACCAATATGGTCTCCCACACCTTTGTAACACTTTTGCAAGATTTTTCAAGCATTACTTGAATGAGGTACCAAACATGAAGAAGTCTTCTATGAAAATTACTATCCCAGTCTCGATCAAGTCAGAAAAGATGGACATCATGCAACACTCAAAAATGGTTGAAGCATTACAAAATCCAATAGGCATCCTCCTAAAGGCAAAACTCTCATAAGGGCTAGTAAAAGTGGTATTGCCTTGTTCCTCATTTGCTATACTGAATAGTCATCTAGGAAGCCATAGAAAGGGTGTCCTGCTAGTCTATCCAACATCTGGTTAAGAAAAAGCAGGAAAAGATGGTCTATCCTAGTAGCCGCATTCAAATTCTTATAGTCAATACAAATCCTCCATCCAATGGCAGTCCTAGTGGCAATCAACTTATTCCTCTCATTATATACTACTGGCACTCTCCCCATCTTAGCTACACAATGAATAAGGCAAACTCATGCACAAACTAAGATGAGGTAGATTATGCATGTATTTAACCACTTCAAGATTTCTTTCTTCACTATCTCCTTCAATACCTCCATCATAGCGTTCGGTTTCCTCTGAGGGTCAAGTTTGGGTCCATTTCCCCCTTCCATCAAAATCATATGCATGCACAAGCACTACATGAAAACATGTTTGAATTTATGGCCTTTTATACATTAGAATTTTTTCCTAACATTTTGTTTACTCTTGACAATTTGTTTAACTTAATTTTCAGAATGTTTAATCGGTAGTCATTAGTAAATGCATTATTTGATAGTTTATTACTCATAACCGACGATGTAATCCATAAGTTCATATCAATTTATAAACTAAGGAATTTAATCGTCAGAACATCCATCGGTTGGCTCTCAAGCTATAATAAGTGATGGTTGTAGCCATCGATTATTAAATTATTTAAAGCTGACAGTATGGCAATGTCAGAAAGCCATCGAAAAAGCTCGATATGCACATATCAAAAGTCCTCATTTCATTATTTATTGCACGCGTTTAGTCTCTGAAAACACCTCATCATCCTTTAATCCCATTTTGCGTAGAGTACACCATTTCTCAATTTCTTGAAGTCAAATTAAAGGTAATCTCAATTTTAATATTCCTCTATATTTTTATTTAATTTGAACTGTTAGTTTTTTCACATTTTGATTTTGTGTTCGAGGGAAAATCAAATTTTTGATTTGGTTTTCTATATTTTAAATGATGTATTTGATTGGTACATGCTTAGGACTAAGCTATTAAGTTTGTTCACGTCCAAGACCAAATTTTTAATTTTAAATTTGAATACCTAACACAAAAAAAATTTTGAGGGCTATTTACATGTATAGCACTCGAAACATTAGTTTTACAAATCTTTTACGCTATCTCATCCATATTTAGGCGGTATAAGATAATATATTATGAACAAGATTTAGCAATGGAATTAAATTAAGTCTAAGCAAATACAAAAACAAATGAAAATTAAATTCAATGCTCTGTTAAATCAAATTTTCTTGAATTTCGTCTTTCTTCTAGCATTTCGTAATATATTATGATGGTGATGCAGATTTACACCATCATCGCTTTTTGTCTATCAAATCTGACGCTGAATTTGATAAATTCTGATATATTAGATTTATTAAATCCAATTTAATATAAATCTAGATTGCAGCTAAATAACGTCCTAAAATCCTTATTTAAATAATAAATTTCATTATAAAACCCCCACATATATTTTTTATTTTTGTAAAAATCTCATTAGTTTGATCGTGGCACACATAAATTTTATTACGTTAGTTCAGTAGTTCGAAAATTAGCACATGGGTAATAGATTTTGTAAAATAGCAATATTTCGTGAACTATCTATGTGATTTTTCTTATGTATGCAAATATAAAAGTTTAGGATTGAGATATGCAAATACATAAGAAATAGTTGTCTTTAAATGTAAAGCATGTAAATACCCATTTTTAAATGCAAAGTGACATACCTAGCATGCAAATCTTATGTTTTTATTAGGCCCCAGTGGTAGACAAGATTAGCGGTAGTTGTGTTAGATGATTTGATCGACAACAATCTAATAACCCGATTAGGAGATTAATGTTTAGAGCATCACATAAACCTTTTTATCCTTCTATCGATCTCCTCATTAATTCTTTATCCTTCATACTTTGCTAATACTAATTACTTAAATATATATATGTTATCTATGGATGTTCGTACAACAAGGTTGTGGATATATAATAGCCTTTATCTAAATAGAAAAGGAGTCACTGAAGTGTTTTTTAATGGTGTAGGGCCTTCGTGTCAGCTGCAACCGAACTTCTGACTTATATATTCGAGGGTAGGTTTCATGGTTCATTTTCAAAACACATAAATCAAACACATTTAATGCCTGAAAAAGTCAAATATCATTTCTATCATTAGGAATTTCAACCTGATTACTAGATTTGGACTTCGCATGGCAAGGTTGACCCCCCTAAAATATTCAACTTTGCTCCTTGGACGAGCTATGATCCTCCACCTGAATATGACTTAATTACAATTGAAGAAATGGTCTTCCATGGAACAAGACTGCATTATTCAACTCAAGTGGAAGAAGAAACACCAAACCACAAAGCTCATGCGTTTTATAAATTACTAAATGTGGCTTAAAGACCATTACGACATGGTTGCACATCCCATTATGAGTTATCTGTAGCCCTCAAAATATTCAAAATAAGAGCAAAGTTTAATATGTCCTAAGAATGCTTTAATTAGTTTGTTGGATTGTTGAAAGAGAGAATTCAAAGGAAAATTTAGTTTTAGAAGCTTATACAGGATGAAAAATCTGGTCTCCAAGTTAGGTTTAAAATTAGAAAAGATTAATTGTTGTGTAAACAGATGGATGTTTTTTAATGAGTTCAGTGCAATAGAGACTAGGTTTATATTTTGTCATTCTCCTAGATTCAGTCCTCATAATAATAATAAAAAAAAAGAGATTGAAGAAAGTTCCATACAAGCATCTCTTCTATCTATTACTTATTCCATGTATTCACAGGTTATTTATTTCTATGTGTACTGCTCCACATATGATGTGACATCATAACAGATCGGAGGAAACTAACTAAATGGGTTATCTTGCAGATGGAGGCATGAAGATATTTTGATCACATATATCCTGAGTTTGTTGTGGAGGCATGTAACAAGCTTCTTTGCTTCTGTTCTAATGATTTCTCACCATGTAGTCAGACCGTGTTGCCTTACTCTTGTTGGCCAGTGATCGTTACGCTCCATAATTTTCCACATGTAATGTGCATGAAAACCTCATTCTTCTTCCTAACATTGATTATACCATGTCCCAACAACCCTAAATGTGGGATTGATGTACATTTACCACTGTTGATAGATGAGCTAAAAATTCTTGGGGAAAGAGGTGTCACAATGTATGATGTTTTCTTAAAACATAATTTAATAATGAAAGCAGCATTAATGTGAACAATAAGTGAATTTCTTGTGTATGGAATGTTATTTGGGTGGTGCACCGCGATAATGTTAGCTTGTTCATATTGCATGAATTAATCAAAGGCATTTACGCTTTAAAAATGGCAGAAAGAATTCATGGTTTGACTCTCATCGTATGTTTTTAAATGTTGATCATCTCTTTAGTAAAAATAAGAATACATTCAGAAGAAACAAAGTTGAGAAATCAACACCACCTCAAATAGTTACCAGGGATGATTTATTTTATACTATAAGTGACATTCAAAAGATTACTAAATACCTTGAAATTTCTTTGCATTGTCCAACAAGATTTGGTGTTACTGATAATCAGACAAGAAAGAACATTTTTTAGGTTCTACCTTATTGGAATGATATTAACATCAGACATAATCTTGATGTGATACACATAACAAAAAATTTTGATGATAATATGTTCAACGCTGTGATGGATGTTAAAGGAAAATCTAAGGATAATGTGAATGTCAAACTTGATTTAAAGGGGATATGCAAATGACAAGAGTTAGAGATACAAAAAACTACTGCATGAAAGATTATAAAGTCTAAATAATTATAGTGTCTTACTTTGGAGCAATGAAGATCAATTTTTTACTGGCTCTATGCGGAAATGCTTCAAATTTGATCATTGTGTTGATGTGGGAGCAGGAAATATTGTTGAACTGAAAAGCCATGATTATCATATTTTCCTAAAAAAATTTGATGCCACCAACATTTAGTTGCTTGCTAATCAAAATACTAAATCATTGATTGAAATTAGTGTGTTTTTAGGGACTTTTGTGAAACTCATTAAAAATTTAAGAGCAAACATTCCAATAATATTGTACAAGCTTTAAAAAATATTTTCACATAATTTTTTGGACTCAATGAAGCATCTACGAATAATACATCTACCTCATGAGGTATTAATTGGCGATCAAGTTCAATATCCTTAGATGTATCCTTTGAGAGGTAATAACCCATACATTTGGTGGTTGCTCCTTTATTATGGTTGTTAAAATGAGCAAAAGAACAATTTATTTATAGATTTTTAAATAAACTAAAGATTGTAAAGAAAAAAACTTCACCAGAAGGCTCAATATGTGAGGTATATTTATCATAGGAGACTACAACATTCTGCTCCTACTATTTTGGACAAGAAGAACCTAAGAAGGAGCCATTAGGTGTTGTGTCTCCCTTAACACTTTTTGTTTTCTAGGATTCATGTGAAGCATCAGGGAGGTGCACATCAGGTTATTTTAGCAGTCAAGAACTTTAAGCAACGACCCTTTATGTCTTCTTAATTACAATGAAGTTAAACCCTATATTGAGTAAGATATTTTTTATTATAGTTGTTCACCATTTATTTGTCAAATATTATGATCACATAATTTAAAAAATTTTCAATGTGTGAACATCTTATTTGTAAATTCATTAAATTAAGTTGACAACAATATTACAAGCCAGGAAATAGAGAATAATTTTTCTTAATGGTTTATAACACACGTAAGTTAGAATTTGGCAAATTAATTACTCATCTCACATGTTTATTTTTAGATTTCTTGAATGACACGTGATTTTTCTTATTAATTCATACATTCATGATTAAAACATGGAGAAATAGATTAGGGATTGATAGAACTTGCGGATCTATGCACTTCGTGAAAATTTGGCAAATTTACGATGTGAATGACTGCATATTTCATACGAGATCCTAATCACAAAGAAAAAAAAGACTTTTAATTTTGATATTTGTGTTAAAACAAAAAATAAATCAAATGAAGAAATAAATTACTATAGGATTCTTAAAAAGGTTGTTGAATTAACATATCTTAGCTCCGCTAGGAGACGTGTATTCCTGTTGAACTATGATTGATTTTATCCTATTTTATAATATTATAGAAGTAAAAGTGAACAAAAAATATGCCAAATTTAATCCTTTTATTTTAGCAAGACAAGAAAGTCATGTATATTATTTTTTATATCCCATAGAGTCAGAGATAAAGTTGACAGGGTAGTTTTCATAATGATTAAACATAGTTTGGCCATTGATATTCATAATATTATTGAAATCTCTCATCAAGAAGTAAAAAACAATTGATTTATGCATTCAATTCGATCATATCCATGAAAAACTAAGTTTATAGGTTGCTACTGGAAAACATGAAGAAATTATTCCCAATGAGGAATATTATTCTAGCGATGCTTCAAACAAAGAAATTTTAACTACATCATCTAGTTACTCATCAAATAAGGTTGGATAAGATGTGTAAGTTACTATCAATATTATAGAATAAACTTTATATTTTTGTCTTCCATTTTTTGCTTAGTTATGTGTTTTCAGTTTTAGTAGTTTGAAGATTGCATTTTACATTTTCTTCTTCTGTTGGTTGAGTAGTTTTGTGCATTTAGTTTTGGAAGTTTGTAGATTGCACTTNATTTTTTCCTTGTTGTAAATGGCAGCTTCCGGGGGGGACGGTGAGCACTAATCTTTTGCTCTCATCTGCTATTATTGTTTTATTGGACTAAGCCCAACAAGCCTTCACACCAATGTCGCCAGCTTCACCAAAAACTTTGGTGGACACTCTTAGTCTTACCACACAAGCATTGCCACCAGCTGAGACAACAACGCTTTTTGCTTCGATGCAAGGTCGTGCTGCTCATGTGAAGTAAGAGGTATCAGCAGCAGTAGCAACAACTGCTCGCTCAAGCCTGTGTGACAAACATAAGTTTTTTATTAGTGCTTTGTGTTTTTTAGAAGAATAGAAAACTAAGTATATTTTTCAGATTTTATCCTCCTACGCAAGCCAATAATGTCATTCGGGATATTATTCAAAGCAAGTACGACTCTCCGTACTAATCATTGAAGAGATCCATGGCCACTCGAGATACATGATTTCAGCAGTTTAGGGTGTGTATATACCAAACACAATATACTTAAGTTATTTATAGTTATTTATCAATAAAATTTTTTTATGTTGATTTTGTAGAAATATTAGATGTCATGGGGGTAGAGATGATAGCAGAAGTGCTAAACAAGAGTCACTCAAGAACAAATGCTATTAGGATGATGTTGAATAGAATAAAGATGTATTCTATACAATAATGGATGAAACTAAGGAGCAAAGTATGGATTGAGATTATGTATCATTAAATATGTCAAACTAGAAGCTTATTTTGCTTATTCCATTATAAGAAGCTAAGACATATGAGAGCTTAAAACTCACAATATACTTCTACACGTTCATTAAATGAAATGGAGAAGCTACTTCAAAACTAGCATAACACTTTTACATATTTGTTGAATTCTTCCTACTTGACTTTACAACAACAACAAGAACAACAACAAGCATTATCCCATTAAGTGGGGTTAGCTACATGAATCCCATTTCTTCATTATGTCCTATCAATTATCATATCTTCCTAATAGACTATATTTTTAATAATTCTTTTCACAATATTTTAACACTATTCCTAGAGTAGTGGCGAGGAAATTTTGCTCATCAGTTAGCATCATACTTCTACATATTTTTTTGCAAGCTTTCAAAGCGACTATCTTCCCGTTACTTAAATAATCTCATAATCACAATGACTAAAATTGATTTTTGTGTCCACATTTCACTAGAAATGGTTAAAATCTTGATTACCAAATCTAAATGGAGTCTTGAATATAAAAGACTTGATTTTTTTTTAAACTTAATGTCAAAAGAAAAATGTATCAGAAAAAATTTTATTTCCATGCAAAGTATGCATTAATTGATACTTTTCTAATATTAAAGAGCTTAAGATTCACTTGATCTCTAATATATTTTTTATTAGATATGTTGTATGGAATTGGTATTAGGAAGAGCATAGTTTTGTGGGTGAACCTACAACAAATAAACCAACTAATAATATGATTACTCTTAAACAAGCTTCAGTTAAGATAGAGCAACCTAGCATTAGAGGCAAGGAATCCTTACTGAGGGATGCACTTTATTCAAAGGATATCATAATGAATCTCAAAGTTGATCATAAACATCAGTGTAGATATACATCAAAGGATACCAACAGATTCCTTAAGTTGGTAGAAAATGCAGGGGAAGAATTATTTCCTTAGTGTTAAGTCGTTTGTAGAGTTATCTTTCATACTACATTTATACCATTTAAAATGTTTAAATTCTTGGACTACAACTCTTTTGACTTCTTGTTGAATTTACCCATGACAACTTTCTCAAATGGAATCTTATTGTCTAAAATTACATTCGAGGTGAAAACAATTATGAAAACATATGATCAGACGCATGCTTTAATGATTGATTATTATTTTGGCGAGATAATTCCAAAGAAGACATGTCATATTTATGTCTCTTCACTAGATTTTAATACTAAGAATAGCAAAGTACTATTGGAAAAGTGAACAAAGAAAATTTTAACTAAAGAAGTTTCATAATTTTATTTGAACCTAGATCACGGCAGTTGCTCAAAATGAAGAAATCTATTGAAGAGATTAGATGACATTCAAAACACGGTAATATATAAGGCATGTTATGTCATTCTGCTGATGGATAAGCATAAAATTTAATTAAATATCCATATCATAATTATGGTTTAAATATAAAAATTATTTATCTTAGTTTAATCATTGATGGATTTAGTCAATTTGATTGATGCATGGCTAAAGATTTGAACACTAATGTTGCTCATGTAACTCTACGATGCCCTCACAAAAAGTCAATATGCATAGAATTTTAGCAAAATTTTCACACATGGAAACATGTACATAACATAAAGCATAGAATATACACAACGTTGTGATGCTATACAACGAGCACAACTGCATTTCTTGATGATTGACGTGGAATGATGTCAAGAGCTTTGTTATGCTAAAACCTAGAACACAATACAACATAAAAATCTTCAATTTTTTTAAGAACAATAAATAAATATAACATCATTGTACCCAAATAAGATAAATTTTGAGTTGCCTCCCAAGTGTCTTTCTACAACACTCAATTCCACCTCCAAAATAAGGATTAAGTCATTGTTCACTTACATTGAAAATATATTCATTATATTTATATTGAATGTCCATTACTCCATATGGATAAACATTAACACTAAATAATCCTAACAAGCTGGAGTTCAGATTTCTAAAATATAATTTTAATCTAATAAATAGTAAAATCTCCTATCTAGATTACAATTAGTTCTTAACAAGCTTTTGATTAAGTCCTCTCTTAGTTTACTCCTTATACAAATTAGCATTTTCATATGTTTGCAATCTTATTTCTTTTAACTTGTTTAATTGTAATAACTATTTTTCACCCAAATCCTTAAAATTATATATGAACTTCTTAATAGCCCAATAAGCATTGTATTTTATTTCTACTATTAAATTATAAGCTTTTTCAAAAATGAGCTTTTAGGAAGACATTCCAGTGAGTGTTTCAAAATTAGTCCCATAAGCCCATAATGCACCATCTAATATTAAAAACAAGTCTTTCCTATATGGGTTGACCATCTTTTCTAATATTCTCATGATCTCTCTATTAAAAATTTTAACTTGACCACTAATTTGAGGATGATAAATAGTGGTTATTCAATGGTTAATCTTTAATGTATATGATGATATATCAAATCTGTTATTGTAAAAATAAATCCCTCCATCTCTAATAATCATCATAGGCATTCCAAATCTTATAAAATTGCTTTTTAAGAAATTTAATAACAACCTTTGAGTACTCCTAGGTAAAGCCAAACATTCATTTCCTCCTTCAAACATAGTTCACCACTATCAAAATATATTTGTTTCAAAAAGATGAAATAAAAGGACATATAAAGTCTAATCCCCATATATCAAAAAACTTAATTTTCAAAATATAATTCATGGGCATTTCAATCATCCTATAAATATTATCTACTCTTTGACAACTATCAAAATTTCTAATATAATCATCAACATCCCTAAAAATTATAATTCATCAAAATATTAATTGTAAGATCTTAGATTTAGTTTTAAAATCTCTAAAATATCCACCCTATTTTAGGACATTGCATTGCCTAATGATACTCTCCATTTAACCTAAGGAAAATATATATCCTAATGAATTAGTCCTTAGAATTTCTAAATAAATATAGTTCAACTTAATAATAAAACTTTCCATCACAGATTAATTTTTTTAATTTAGTGATATTAAATATCATTAGGTGAAATAACACTCACAATAAATTTCACCATGTCAGAATACCAAGGAATAGTTTTCTTAACTAGAGCAAATAATAGCTTACTAGGGAAAAACTTATTAATATCATTTTCAATAAGTATAAAGTTTCTCATATATAATCTAGAGAAGTGATTAGTCTTTTGATTTTCAGTGCCCTTCTTAGCATGAATTTCTATATCAAATTCTTATAATAGAATGACTCATCAGATATGTTGTGGTTAAGTATCCTTCTTACATATAAGATACTTGACGATAGAATTATCCATATAAATAGAGGCTTTGGCACCAATAAAAAAAGATCTAAACTTTTCAAATACAAATATTATAGCTACTTATTCTTTTTTAATGTTTAAATAATTACTTTAGGCATCATGTAATGTCTCCCTGGCAGAATGTGTTACATTAAAATGTTTAACTGTCCTTTTACATAGAATAAATCAAACAAAAAAAAATCACTTGCAACATAAAAGAGTACAAAAGGATAAGGTGCGACTATTATCAGTGCAGTGAATAATTAATTTTTAGCAAGTAAAGTTTTTTGATGCATTCACTATTAAATTAAAAAATATTGTTCTTTAACAATAACAAAAAAAATTAGTTTTTTTAGAAAAGTTCTTAATGAATCATCCATAAAATCCAACATGCCTCAAAACACTACTAATAATTTTGATAGTTGTAGGCGGTCATAGATTTTTTAGGACCTAAATTTTAGCTCCAACTACCTTTATCCCTTTTTCATATATCTTATGCCCAGGAATAATGTCTTGTATAATAATAAATTACCAGTTTCTTAATTTAGTACTAAGTTCATCAAGTTGCATCTTTGTAAAACAATGAGTCAAAAGGAATGTATAGTATGAAAAAATCATCCATAAAAATCTCAATATTATATTCAATAAGATAGACTAAGAAAGAAAACATACGTCCTTGAAAGTTAATAAGAACATCATAAAATTAAAAAGGCCATGCTATAATATTTCATTCTTTACTACTTATTTCATAATATAATTTAATCTTCTCTGAGCATCTACCTTTGGTTGAAGTTTGGTGATTATCTCCATTAAAATCTTATACATACATAGGGAAGGCTAACTTCTTCTATATCTTCTTTAATCCAATCAAAGGCTCTTCTATACATCCTTAAAAATCTCATCAACTTTTTCTCTTATAATTAATCTATATCAAAAGAAATGATAATGGGTAAAGATAATGATTCACCTTAGAAAACATGTCTATGATATTTGGGAAGTGTCTTGTGTTCTAATATAGGTGCCTCTACAATTGAAGGTTTTACTATAGTATAGGTCTCTAATAGCTCAACTCTGTTCATAAATCATCTAGAGGCTGCATCAAAAAATAAAAAAAAAATTAATTCCTATTTTCTTCTATTTTTTTAGTAATCAAATGATGCTCTATTGGCACAACCGTTAACTTGTTATATAATCAGTCTCCCACACACCCTTCCACCTGATCCATTCTAAAGCATTAATCTTCACTAAGGTTGGAGGAATTGCATATATCTCAATAAATTAAACATAACTTTCTAATCATTTACTCAAAAATTTAATTCACCCTTCTAAACATCAATCATAGCCCTTTTTTGTGGCAAAAAAGGACTACATTGGATAATTTAGATTTCTTTAACTTCTTCTATATCTAAAGTTATGAAATTAGTATTATTGACATAACACACAAAAAAATTGTCTACATTTTTTATTAAAAATATCATGTTTTTTGTAAATATTATATTGAGTAATGTGTTTTGTGCAGAATTTTCCCTAGGAGAAGAATATGAATGAAATCAAGATTTGAAGCACTGGTGCAATAATGCCACCCGGACAAAGCTGTAGTGTTATGTTAAGAAAATTCTCATCCATGTTTTTTGAGAGCAATGCATCACATCGCCAACCCAAAGTGCCTCAATGCTAAGATGCAGCATCACAGTGTTAGTGCCCACAACAACTCACTGCATATCTAGTACAATATGAAACCACCAAATAAAGTGTATAGTACCTCAACATCCATTGTCAGCACTACTCCATCATTCATAGTGACATAGCGCTTATCCTAGAACACCAGAGTGGTGGATCATGCCAAACCTCAAAGAAAGAGGATAGAGAATAGAACCACAACGTTATTCAAGAGCTTTATAGTGTTATAGTAACCATGTAGCACTAGAGCTTTAGTGCCATAGCATGTTGCCCAACCAAATAGTTTTTCGTAATGCCATTACAAAATTCTCTGAGAAGTAATATAATTATAGTATCTCCAACCCTATCAAAATTTTTTTCATATTCAATCATTATTCGTTTGATCCTTATCCTAATCACATCACAAGAGTCCTAAACATGTATGTAATCATTGAAATTAAAGGAACTAAAAAATATGCAAAAATTAATCTCTTTATTTTACATGATAAGCAAATCGAGTCAATTAAGTACTCAAAAAAAGAGTAAATAAATTATGAAGTAACGTAGCAAAATAAATAATAGAATGGACTAGTTAGCAGTCATTAAGGCTGAATTGAGAGGTAGAATTGATGCTTATATACATTATGATCACTCATCAAGTAGAAGCTATGTTAGACTTTACACTTTTAATTGATGATATTGAGCCAATGGTAAAACTTATAGGATAACTTTGGTGATGAAAAGGGCAATAATTACTCCAAAAATTACATAGATTAGGATGATAAACAAATATTAGAAACAAGTGGTTGAAGTTTGAATGAAGAAATTGATTGATATGTATATGCCTATTTTGGCAACTAATATGCATTTTTAATTTAATTCTTATAAACTTGAGAGAATTTGCTATTTGAACTAATTATCTCTAAACATTTACAACACATGACACTATGAGGTGGAAATGATCTTCCTCAAAAGTTAATAACCTTTATTTTCAGAAGGAAGAGGAAGGACACTTTATGGCCTTATTTGATGACCATTACTCCCACCAAAACCATCACCACTCAGACCACAGCAATTGCTACTTTTCTAGCATACTAAAGTTTAATATATCGTTCCCCATACCCTAATTTGAGCATCTCCTTGACTGCTATGACCATTCATGCACCTCTTTCAAAATTTAGTTGATGTTTGTAATTAAGTCACACTATGATTTTAACCCACCAAATATTTTTTTTATCACCATGCAATTTTCATATAACTCATTATTTAAAAAAGGTATGCAATTATATTTCTCGAGTTAAACTTCGAACGCTAACTATCACAAATTATCAACATTTATCGACATTGGATGATGATAATGACAACGAAAATATACAAGGATAAGAAATTTAGGAGGAAAAAGGGAAATTTTTCCTTAAGTTGAAATGTTGGCTGATTTCATTATTTAGCAAGTGTAACAGGCGGCATGATTACGATTCAGTTAAGGAAACCCACTATTATGATATTAAGTGGCACAAAATATTGACTATCATTTTGTCAGCATCTGCTGCAACAGATCCTGACCGCTGCTGATGATGAATTTCAAAGAAAAATAGATCCAATCAAGGCAATTTTTAACATTTCCAAATATTGTACAACAACTCATGGATTTAATATAAATGCTGCAGGAAGTCTCTCAATCTGATGCATCTAGACAAAAATAAGATTGCTGTGAAAAGCTCCTCAAATAAAACAAGATGAACTGTATGATTTTCCTTCTTCCAGTTATGGAGGTACATGTATATGAAGTTAGTTCATCAGAGCTCCTTAAAAAATGGTTAAAAGTATATCTCCATGTCTGCTTTACTAAAAGTTTAAAAAGAGAATCATCTCATATTTCCATGTTGAGTATCCTCTCTGCGAATAGAAGATCATCTGGGGTTGTGACCTGCAATATATGAATACCCAGATAAATAATAATCATCGGTAGTTGCAATTTTCATTACCAATTAACTGAAAAGTGCTAAAACTTCCTAAAATTCTAAAATAAAATGCGGAACTTCTAAGCAATACCTTAATGTTTGTGTAAGAACCTTCTGTTATATATACAGGATGTTTCAAGTGTTCCACGATTGATACGTCATCAGTGACTTCAAGACCTTGTCTGTCAGATAAAGGAAAGAAAGTAAACTTTACACGATGAAATTAAAAATTTTGGATGATTAAAACTTTTGAAATTCAAGATGATGAACACAGCTGACCATAAGTAATAAACAAAAACAAAAGTGAAATCGAGTTGATGATGGTGATGGCAATAATTTAAGGTAACCTCCATGCTTCTTCCTTTTCTTTTGATTTCCTTTAAATGTATGAAAGTTGGGAATTCTCTAAATGTTAGATGAAGTAAGCTTAAAAAAGAAATCTTAAGGGCATTTGACAGGAGCATTCATTATGATAACATCATTTTTCTTTTTGATAAATCGCAAACTATCCGTGGGCTGCACTTGAACTATACTAATTCAAAAGAAGTGAGGCAATCAGAAAACGGAAAAAGAATGAGAGAAATAAGATTCACAGTTGATTGGATTCAAGTGCAACGGACTAGAGGGAAAAAATGACAAACGGTACAAACCCTTGGCCCTCCCTGAGATCTCAAATTTATGGAGCAGGGTTTTGGGACACGAGTTTTATAGAAAAAGCTATACATAAAGCAATACAAATGTACACAAAACTAAAAAGTACAATTGGCCTATGGCCTTGATGTAAAATGGTGTTGAACGGCCAACTCATTAGAGGTTTTGCTCGATCTCCTGCTAGATTGAAGTACATTGATGATCGCAGTCAACCTAGCCAGCCTGATTGACTCACAAAGTTCGAATAGGATGAAGACGAAGTCCTGGAAACTAGGAAGGTGTTTGATGAGGGTACGAGTGGGTTTATCTCACTACTAGTAGATGGAAACCTTGAGCCCAATATAGGAGAACGTGTCTCCGTAATCATTTACTCAGCCTAATACGTATTAGGGTTGAGCACTTTTCACCAATGAATCATCAAAATATCCATATTGTGCTCTCAAAAGTCCCTACACCTCATTACCAATATCAAATTAGTCACATGAGCACATCACATTATTTTAATGATTACCAATTACAGTAATGAATGAAAGACATGATTTCACGAGCTTTGCAAATAATAGATATATCATTAGAACAATTTAAATGAAGATAAATGAATTAGGGAACAAAATAATGCCTTTTCTGTGTAAAAAATCACACAGTATAAAATATCATAGATCATATGAACGAACAAGGCAAGGTAATATTTAGGAAAAAAAATCTAGGAAACTTTCAAAATTAAATCATATCACATATATGCATGCCAAGTAAAAAATATCTCTTATATGATCCAAACCATTACAAGTAATTTACTACATAAAGAGTTTGAAAAATATATGTTTAAAATTTATATTATTAAATAATCAAAAATAAAATAGGATTTGTGGCTTCTAAAAGAAATTTGGCATCCGTTAAGTATCTAGATGTCTCCGTAATAGTTGGTGTCACCATGCAAAATTTTAGAGAATTTGGACACTTCAAATAAAATGTAACGGGTCTCCGCAAAGTATTGCAAGTCTCCACATAAGTCAAAATCTTGAAAAATTTAATGACAATTCTACCGTTTAAAATTAAATGAAGCCCAAAATTTTAAATTTTGGGGGGAATATTGGCAATATAAAACATAGATTAAGTTAAATCAAGCTATTTTATTATTCAGCATTAAAATAATTAAACCTCATCACCTAATATATACATTCTCTCAAGGATTTAAATGAACGGGTTCCCTATTATTTTATTCTTTTAAAGTCTTGACTTTCTCTCGTCTATTGCTTGGAAGCACCAAAGCAGTTTCATCGAATTTCTTATTAAGTGGAACCGAGATACAAAAGAGATATGAAGTGCTTACTTCATGGAAAATCCTCTATTATTCTAAGATCGTGTGAAACTTAGCTTCTTCACATATTGTCATGTATGCTCATAAGAACTCGTTCCATTTGTTGCATTTCTTTTATATTAAATTTTTTATATGGTTATTGGGTTTTTTTATGGTGGACAAGGAGAAAAGAACCCTTAACATAGAAGACTAAGAGTGTTTCAATAAAAGGGAATTTACCACAAGATAAAATTACATTGCAAAAGTTACTACATCTACTGAATCATAATGTTTTATATGAAAATTTGCATACATGCCATGCAATTCTTATACATTAACATATCTAACACGCAAAGTTTGACATATACACTTATAACACTTAGGTGTCAAAAAAGTCTGCATAAAAAGGTTTGTCACTTTAAAAAATGTAGTGATGGTAGTATTTTTGATTTGATGTTAAAGAATCAAACTAGTATGCATGTAAATATGAATTATGTAAATACATATGCATGTAAATGCACCTTTTTTATTTAGTACAGATTACACAGGAATCATCATGATATTTTTGTATGATTTGCACTCCTTGCATGGTTTTTACATTACAAAATTTGGTGATGAAATTTTCATATTTTGTACATGTATTACTCATTTTTAAAAATTAGAATCTATAACAGAGCTTAGCATTTAATATTCGAAAATTTCCCTCATCTTTAGTTTTATCTACTAATTAAGTGAACAAAATAGTATTTTTACAAAAATTGTTATTCCTATGTTATCCATAGCATTACAAGTAATTTAATACATAGAAAGTTTGAGAAATTTATGTTTAACATTCATAAAATTAAATAATATAAAATAAAATAGGTTTAGCGGGCTTCCGCAAAGTATATGCGAGTCTCCATGATGGTTTGTGTCGGTCAACTTTTTGAATATAGATTTGAAAATATGAAATATGAAAATAATTTTTGAAATTTAATTTAATATAATAGAT
>JXCR01000833.1:0-13215 GCA_002079205.1 Phalaenopsis hybrid cultivar
TTTATGTAATTAAAATAAGTCAAAATAGCCATCCTAGCTTGAAAATTAAGGTTAGAAGCATAAAGATTCTCTCTAACCTTGGAAAAATTAGCGAACATCTCCTTAGTCGTAAGGAATGAACCCTAAAAGTTTCAATCCTTGGTGAGTAATGCTTGATCATAATGAATTAAAATACTCCAAGGAGTATTTAATTCATTAAAAAATAGAGAATTAACAAATAATTTTTATTTTTAGTCCACATTATTCTCCTTTATTCACTGAGCAAGAGGGATGTTTTATTTTATTTTTATGATTTTTCTAGAGAAAGATATGGATTTTTAAAGTTATGTTATTTAAATAAAATTCTAGATTTTTTTATTTAAACGCGGGACACCACCCAACCTACGGTGGCTCTGAAAAGCCAAATGACACTGCCATTCGATGTTGCCAGACACCTCAGTGCCTTTTCAGCCCGTGATTTATGTATCATCTATTCATTTGGCTCCATCACGACCGTCCATTGAATAAACACGCGATCAAACGACATTCGTTCATTGTCCTGAAATGAACTAACCCAAGAACCGTTCACACTAAAACCTTATGATCTTCATTTAGACTCAAACAAATAACGTGGGGTTTATTCCTAAACCTTCATCTACTTATGACGAGCATATCTATATGACTTATATGGTTTGAAATACACTAAATACGTATAGAGAATCAAGATAGGCTCAGATTTGGGTTGAGGTTCAATACCTTCGTCTGAGAGGGGAGGCCTCAATAAGATGGTTGTAAAAGCTTTGAATAGACCTAAAAAACCTCCAAATGAAGTCTTGGACTGTGGTGAATTTTCAAGGTATGATTTTGATCGAACTCAATTTCAGGTGTTGGTCTAGAGCTATGTTAGTTACTCTATGTGATGGGGCTTCTATGGGGAATCACCTCCTCTCACTCTGGTGATGTTGTGGGCATAATTAATTAGAATTTTAGGGACTGTGGAGGTGTGGGGAATTATGTCCTATTTTGAACTAAAATTTTGAACTCAAAATTGAGTTCTCACTGTGGGAGCCTGAGGGGGAAAACAACGAGATTAAGCTGAGGAGTTCTTGGAGAGTCTCTGGAAGAAATTGAACAGAGTTTCCTGAAGTATTTTTCTAACTCTCTCCCATGACTATGGAGGGGGTAGTTTAAATAGAGGAAGCTATGGTGGCCCTCTGACCAAGCCGAGGTGGCCAGAGTGTTGCTTAGGTGGAGGGAAGAAAGGCCCTAACAGCCAATCAAGCTTAGCCAGCTCAGGTGAGTTCAATTTTAGGTTTTAGCCAACTTGGGATCCTTTGGTTTGACTATTTCTCATGGCTGAGGTGGTGGCTAGCCAGGGTTTGGTCACCTTTGAGCCCAGGGAGGTCAGAGAGTGCTTAATTATGATTAACTCCCAAGGGTAAGCAATGAAGGAGAAGATATTTCAAGTTTAGGCTAAAAGTGGGTAATATCCCTTAAATCAAGGGACCATTGGTCCATAGCTCTTCTATGGTGGGCTAGGTGAGTCTAACCTGGTCACTAAGCTCCATTTGGTGGCTGTGGTATCATTAATTTGGTCACTTGAGCATGGTTAATCAATTTTGGCGCATGGGTTCAATTTGGGTTAAATTGTCTTGAAGTTAGGTTTAGGTTTGGCTAGCCATGATATTGAGCGCAATTAATTGATCAATGTTGTGTGGATGATTGTCATAACGAGTTTATAAAAGATTTGGAGTGATTTTAAATTGACTTGGAGGTTCAATTTGAAGGATTTTAGACATTTGATCAATTTGGGGATGTTGGGTTAGACTTGGGTTTAGGTTGGGCTAGAGTTGGGATAAGTCCAAATTGAGAGTTTAAAATGGTCTAGGGGAAATTCATGAAGAGTTATCAACATTAATTGGGTTCCAAATTTGTGGTTTGGTCATTCAATTTGGGGACATTTGGAGACATGGCTAAATTGGGGTAAAATTAGGGGTTTTAGTCCAAGTTGGTTTTGAGTAAAATTGGGGCTTGAACAAGGCCAATTTAAGATTCAATCTGGTGTGTGGTGATGTTTCAAAGAGTTTATAATGCATAATTTGGGCAATTATAAAGATTTGGGGGCTAAACTAGGTGGGATTTTGGTTTTAGGCCAAACTGGGGCTTTTGATTTGGGTTGAAATTGGACTCAAATGTGGGTCAATTGGACTTGGATTGAATTGAGTTTTATCATGATGTATTTGAATTTAGTATTTAAATTGGAGAAGATTGGGATCAAATTGGTGGACAATTAAGGTGAATTTGGGAAAATTGGGACTTTAAGGACAATTTGGGGCTTTTGGTCAAAGTTGGTCAAATTGATGAAAGTGAGTTTAATTGAAGGGTTCAATTGACTTTAGGGACATTTGAAATGATTTTGAGGGCTTTGTGAAAGTTTGGGCCACCAAGGGTATTTTTGTAATTTTAACAACTTTGGGGGTATTTTGGTATTTTTGGCAAATTTGGGAAGTTGTGGGAAATTTGGGTAGTTTCAAATAGTTTGAAATGATTTTTAAAAAAATTTGGGTATTTTTGGTGAAATTGGGAATTTTGGTCAAATTTGGGTTTGGGGGTATTTTGGTCAATTGGGTAGATTTCAGAGACAAAAGGCTATGTTTTGTATTTTGGTGAATTTGGGGAGCCAATCACCCTATTTGAGCTATGGACCAATGGAATCATTAACTTTGGGACCTTCATGTATTGGTCTTAGCTAGACCTTAGCCTAAAGCTAGTGGTTTTAGGAGACGATTTACATGAGTCTACCAAAGTGTTAAGGGGTCAAAGTTAACAAAGTTTGAGTGTAGGGTTGTGAGTGGATGTGAGCGAAAGTAAGTGTAAGTGAGTGAATCAGCTCCAGACCAACACACAGAGTCAATACTAAGGCCAAGAGATCCTAAGGAGACTCCCCTTGAGCTCACCCATATTGATGCCACCTACCAAGTGCTAGATGTCAGGACCAATTTGTGAAACTTCAAGTTGAGCAAAGAAGAGTTTAGAACTTCTAATGGTGAGGGTCCCTTTCTAGTCCTCTTAGAAAGTCAACATGAAAGTCTTATGTCTAGACCCTAGGCTACTAAGGAGGAAACAAAACCTTAACAAAAAGTGAAGTCAACAAATGGACCCTCAATAGGTGTGGTGTGCCGGACAAGCACACCACACGCACTGGTGTTGACCGACGAGATCAACAAAACCAACATAGACTTCTAATTCAATAGACCTAGAATAAAGTGTAGAATTGAGTGACAGTTATTTCTGCTGGGAGTAACAAATACTCTCACTGGGGAAAAGAAAGGAGATTTCAGTGACAATCATCATGCAAACTGACAGTCTCAGCGAAGACTCGATTTAAATTGAATATATTAAAGAAAGTTTGGAATTCAATTTAAAATTTTAAAGTTGTGAAATTATGCGTAAGGAAACTGAATTGAATGGAAAACACAAGCACAGAAAAGAGAATAGGGCGTTAAAGCCTATCCCGAATGTAAGGATGAGAATAAGACGTCTAAGCCTACCCCAGTGGTAAGGATGAGAATAGGACGTCTAAGCCTACCTCAAAAGTGTAGATGAGAGTAGAACGTCTAAGCCTACCCCAAAAGTGTAGAAGGGAATTGAAATTTAGGTATCAACCCCAGAAAGAGAATCAGATGCCTTACTCCTTTTAAGGTGATCATAAAACAATCTCAAAGATATTGAGAATAGGAAGCCTTACTCCATTTAAGGTGTTCTTAAACCTATCTCAAAAAAAGTGTTCAGAATTTAGGTATTGACCCCAATATGGGAATTGAAATTTAAGTATCAACCCCAGAAAGAGAATTAGATGCCTTACTCCATTTAAGGTGGTCCTAAATTGATCTCAAAGATATTGAGAATAGGAAGCCTTAGTCCATTTAAGGTGTTATTAAACCGATCTCGAAAGGAGGGAATCAAAATTCAGGTACTTACCCGAGATGGGTGTTGAAATTTAGGAATCAATCCCAGAAAGAGAATCAGATGCCTTATTCCATTTAAGGTGGTCTTAAATCAATCTCGAAGAAATTAAAAATAGGATGCCTTATTCATTTTAAGGTGATCTTAAACCTATCTCAAAAAAAGGGATTCAAAATTTAGGTACTGACCCCAAGATGTCAACTAAAATTTAGGTACCAATCCCAGAAAGAGAATCACATGCCTTACTCCATTTAAGGTGTTCTTAAATTGATCTCAGAGATATTAAGAATAGGTGGTCTTAAACCTATCTCAAAATAAGGGAATCATAATTTAGGTACTGACCCCGAGATAGGAATTAATATTTAGTTATCAATCTTAGAAAGAGAATCATAATTTAGGTACCGACCTCGACAGAAGGTAATCAAAATTTAGGTACTGACCCCAAGATGGAAATTAAAATTTAGGTATCAATCACAAAAAGAGGATCAGATGCATTACTCCATTTAAAGTGATCTTAAACTTATCTTGAAGATATTGAGAATAGGATTCCTTATTCCATTTAAGCTGGTCTTAAATCTAACTCAAAAGAAGGGAATCAGAATTTAAGTACTGACCCCGAGATGGGAATTGAAATTTAGGTATTAATTCCAGAAGGAGAGTCAAAATTTCGGTACCGACCTTGAAAGGAGCGAATAAAAATTTAGGTACTGACCCCAAGATGGGAATTGAAATTTAAGTATCAATACGAGAAAGAGAATCAAAATTTAGGTACTGACCTCAACAGAAGGGAATTAGAATTTAGGTACTGACCCCAAGATGGGAATTGAAATTTAGGTATCAATCCTAGAAAGAGGATCGAATGTCCTACTCCATTTAAAGTGGTCTTAAATTGATCTTGAAGATATTGAGAATAGGATTCCTTATTCCGGTTAAGGTGGTCTTAAACCTATCATGAAAGAAGGGAATCAAAATTTAGGTATTGACCCCGAGATGGGACTTGAAATTTAGGTATCAATTCTAGAAAGAGAGTCGGAATTTAGGAACTAACCTCGAAAGGAGGGAATCACAATTTAGGTACTGACCTCAAGATGGGAATTGAAAAATAGGTATCATCTCAGAAAGAGAATCAAAATTTAGGTACCAACCTGGACAAAAGGGAATCAGAATTTAGGTACTAACCCTAAGATGGGAATTGAAATTTAGGCATCAATCCCAGAAAGAGGATCAGATGCCTTACTCTATTTAAGGTGGTCTAAAATTGATCTCGATGATATTAAGAATAGGATGCCATATTCCATTTAAGGTGGTCTTAAACCTATCTCAAAAGAAGGGATCAGAATTTAGGTACTGACCGCGAGAAAAAAATAAAAATAGTATAGAGAACTTGTGGTGTTAAGCTCATAGATATGTGACCTGTGAAGATTGAATTTGGTGGAGAAAAATATGTAAGATTTTGTGCAGAGTGTGAAACTCTTCATGGAATGTGAGAAAATTAGTACAGACAAAGATAGTCGTACTGCGCAAGCCAAGAGTAAGAAACCTCAAACTCGAGAGAAGCAAACTCCACAAATTTATTTTCTTCTCTTGTTGTCTTTATCACATTTAATTATCAAAGTATATTTTTTAAAATTTAATTTTCTTTGGTTGATTTTTCAAAAGGATATTTTATTTAAATTTTTATATCATCAAAATTTTTATTGTTTTGGTCTTTGTTCATTATAATTCAAAACCAACGCATGGTTCTGGGCCTTTTTTTTATTGCACAAAAGAGCAATTTGAAAAATATGTTGAAATCTGAAAGAAATTTCATTAATCTACTTCAAACATGTGTTACAGACTGAATACATGCTAAAAACATCAAAAAATACAATCATGTTAAATACATCTGAAACATCATATGCTGAATATATATCATATATGTTGCTCTGGCACGGTACAAAAGGTGGCAAAAAAATTGTATGTCTGTCCTCTATGGGACGAGCTCCTAATCAAGCTGACCTACTAAGCTACACTCCAGGACAAGAATTTCTCTTTGTGTGTACTTAGAGGTACAAATATCTCTTAGCTTGTTTGGTTGTAGCTCCTCCAATTTTGGATCCGATCAAAATCCATTTGGCATCTTGTTGTAAACCATGCTTTTGAGTGTAATGGAAACTTTGCTTCGTCATACTCCAGTAATGCAGTGCTTGGCGAGGTCTACTTCATTTCCTTTCAAAATTAGTACTGAACCCACCAGTAGCAAAATTGCAACTGGTCCTTTGAACTCACCGGCTCTAACAAGGTCGATTTCCTTCCTAAACAAAATGTCGCTTTTACTCATGAACATGACCATGCAAAAAGGTTTGAAAAAATCATGGTGATCTATATGTGGGGGAATACAGTCTCCCTCTTCATAAATGTTGATGGTACAACTATTTGGAATGCAGTCCGTTGGCATCATGCTCTATCTGACCATCCTTTTTATCATCCATTTTATTGTGGGAGGCAATGGATCCACCTCGTCGTGTCCTAAAATCCCCGTGGGGGTTCCCTTGCCTATCCTTTATAAAATTGTAGCAACAATCACATTGGATGGTTATCTTGCCTTTTCTACGCATCCACTTTTTTCTTCCTAAATAATTTCTTTCCATCAAAAGGCCAGCTTGACCTCGGTCTCTCAGGTTGAATACGCAGTCAAGAATGCTTTTTTTTATCACTTTCAGAAAAGACTCATGTATAGGTCTAGACCTTCCAGTATATTGACAAATTTTCCCTAAATTTCTTCGTAAAATTCAAATTTTCATTTTTTAACTCTATTCATATTTCCATTTCTACTTTGGGGATCCTTTGAGATCGTCGAGGTGGCTCCCTCATCTCCACATCTGCAGGATACCATGCCTAAGTTGGCTCCATAGGTAATGAAATATATGACATAGCATCCGAGTGAACTGGCTCCTGACGTCCCATGTCAGTGGCTATGAACTCCTTAAAAGAACTGTAGTGGTCTAAGTGGAGAACATTGCATGCCATGCATCTCACGAATGTTCCTCCGGTTGATGCCTGAATAGGAACTTTAATGTTGCACATCAGGAAACCCTTATAAACTTCATCTGGTAGTGCTGGTGGTATCTACTGTGTAGGAAACTCAGACTCCTCCTCTGTAGCAGGTGGATTAGTAGAAGTCTCTCTCATACAAGGATGATAGATTTTCCCCTCGGGAATTGGGGTAAGTAAGTTTTTGGCCTCTTTCAGGTGTTTTTCTCTTCATGTAGGAAAGCTCAATTTTTTTGGTGATTGGCATTTCTGCGTTAAGTTCTTCTTAAATGTGCATCTGGCAGTCTCTCATCATCAGCACAGACTAGATGTCCTGTTGGCAAAGTTATCATGTACGACAGGCGACTAGTCCCTTCCGTCAGATTTTGTCGTGCTATGACTTTCTTCCTCTTCAGTGAAGAATCCTCTTTAGTGTTGATCTTCAATAGCGATGGTAGTCCTTTTTCTCGACAAATGACCATGTCTTTCAGAGGACCCACATAGTCCACGTCGACTTGACCGAAGTCTAAGTTCAAGTTTATGATGCCACCATGAGATGTCCTTTCCTCGTTAAGTGTGAGATTCCAACTATCCTTGAAAGCAAAAATCAGCTTTTGTCCTAACAATGTTTCTACAAATGACAGAAAAAACATCAGTGCACTGAAATGTAGCAAAAACAAGAACAGAACAAAATATTTATTAGACAAAATTTTTGTTTATACAGGTGTGAAGATTATATATATATATATATATAAAGGAGAACATCGAAGTATGCAACTTCAAAAGTTTTCATTTTATTGAGGTTGATTTATTAGAAAATTTTGCAACCAGTCACAGAGACTTGGCCAAATAAATAACCCTACAACAATCAAAATCTTAAAATCTTATTTCGGGCAATGTCTACTTGTATAGTATGTTTTCAAATATCATCCATTGATCGGCAGCATAGGTCTTTCGCCTTGAAAATCCACCAGCTGGTAGGCTCCTCCCGAATAGATCTTCTCCACAACAAATGGTCCATCCTAAGTTGGCTCAAATTTTCCTCCTATCTTGCGATGTGCAAGAATAGGTCTTTTGAGAACAAGAACGACGTCACCCATTTTGAATGTCCTCAGACGGACCAACCTGTCATGAGTTTGTACCATCCTTGCTTAGTAAAGTAACAAATATTGTTGTGCTTCTAGTCATTTTCCCTCGAGACTTTCTAATTATTCAATTTTGAGCTTTGCACTTTCTTCAGTTGTAATTTGGTTAGCAACGACGAATCTGAGAGACGGTGTCCGAGCTTCTAGTGGTAGTAAGGCCTCAGACCCATATACAAGCGCGTAGGGTGTACATTTAGTGGGAGTCCTAAACATCGTCTGGTAGGTCCACAAAGCTTCCAGTTATTTATTATGCCAATTTCTTTTGCTTTGGTCCAACGTTTTCTTTAAAATCTGCATCAGTGTTTTGTTGAAAGCCTCGGTTAGTCCGTTTGCCCTGGGATAGTAGATTGTAGAGTACCTCCAGTCAATCCAATATATTTTGGCATAGTTGTTGATCTTTGTGCTTCTGAAGGCTGTCCCATTGTTGAAAATCACTCTGCATAGTACACCAAAATTGTAGACGATTTGGCTTTTAAAAAATTACAGAACAGGATGTTATGTAAACTCTCGTAACGACACTGCATCTGCCCACTTGGAGAAGTAATATGTAGCGACAAGAATAAATTTATGTTCCTTAGAGGATGGAGGTTCTATCAGACCTATTATATCCATGCCCCAACACTCAAATGACAACGAGGCAATAATTGGGTATAGCACATTCGGAGGTTGGTGTAAGACCACCCCATGCACTTAGTAAAGGTGACACCTTCTAGCTATATCCATGCAATCGAACATCATTGTTGACAAATAATATCCAAGTCTCTTGATCTTCATTTTCATCTTTGGCCCTGACTGGTGAGCTCCATACAATCTGACATGTACTTATTTGACAATATTATGTGCTTTGGCTTTGCTTAACTATCTCAGGCACATCTGATTGAACGATCTTCAGTAGAGGACATCACCCCCTAGAGCATATGACATAGCTCTTCTTGTGATATGGTATGCCTCAGACTTATCCTATAGCAGCATTCCAGTTTGCAAATATTATATCAATGTCTTGCGCCAATCTTTGTTGATGTCAGTAACCGCAATCATCATTCTTTTTTTCTCTTCAAGCTTATGTTAATTTTTTAGGCCAATTCGAGACAAAACTCATCTTCCTTGTACTGTAATGTCATTGGAATCCTCAGGTGGACATGCCAATTTTTTGCAAGTTTTGCTAAAGCATTGTCATGGGCATTATCTCCTTGAAGAATCTGGTAGAGAGTGAAACTGGGGATCTATTCCAGCAGCTTCATTGTGTACTGGTGATATTATGCTAACCTTTGCTTTAAAATCATGTATTGTTCTACAACTTTTTGTATGACGAGTTGTGAGTCGACATAGATATTAATATATATTATATCCATTGAGATTGCTAATTTCAATCCAGTGATTAGAGCGTCATATTTGTTTCATTGTTTGTGCACGGCTCTGTCAGGTGGTAGGATAATCTCAACATGCCCTTATTTGGCGTGATAAAAATCAGCCTAATTCCTACTTTGTCTGGTATAACTATTCCTGATCCTTTGAATTTTCTGGCTGATGAAGCTCCATCGAAGTACATTAAGTGGGGACATTCGGAGGTTGGTGTAAGGCCACCCCATATTCATCTGATAACTCATCATTAAGTGGGGACCCAGTTGGAAGTGGGTGCGTTGTAAGACCACCCCATGTTCATCTAATAACTGTAGCACAATCGGAGGTTGGTGTAAGACCACCCCATGTTCATCTCACAACTCATCATTAAGTGGGGACGCAGTTGGAAGTGGGTGCGTTGTGAGAAAATTTGCTAAAATATGTCCCTTGATAGCGCGGAGGGGAGCAGAAGTTATATCAAATTTTAATAAAATCATTGACCATCTTGCTAGACATCCGAAAAGTATTGGTCGGGTCATCAAATATTGCAACAGATTAACTTTCAAAATAAGGGTAACTTTATGAGAGAGCATGTAAAGCCTAAGCTTTTGGGCAGCGAGAATTAAACCTAGACAATGCTTCTCAATAGGCAGATACTTTACTTCCGTTGGTATTAGACATCGACTTAAGCAGTAGAGTGCATTTTTCTTTTCTTTTTCTTTGACCTTAGCCAATAGGTCTCCAAGGGAGTCGTCTAAGGCTGCGATATAAAGTATCAATGGTTTTCTAGGGATAAGGGCTACCAAAACATGAGGTGTTATTAAGTATTGCTTAACGTCCTCAAAGGCCACTGACATTTCTCTTCTCAAATGAATTTGGCATCCTTTTTAATTAATGCCGAGTAGGGCTAACACCTACTTGAGAGATTAGAAATAAAGTATCTCAGATATGACAACTTCCCATGGAAGGAACATAGTTGTTTCAAGGTTTTGGGAGGAGGCATTTTCAAGATAACTTTAAACTTATATGAGTCAATCTCAAATCCCCGATAACCAAAATTAATCCTATAAACTTCATGGAGGTAACGCCGAAGGTGCACTTTAAGGGATTCATCTTGAGATTATATTGTCATAATCGTTCGAACACAATCCTCAAATTGTACAAATGGTCTATTTTACGTTTGCTCTTGATGACCAAATCATCCATGTAGAACTCCACTTAGTTGTGAATGAGGTCATCAATGATCTTTGTCATAGCTTCTTGGTATGTTGCTCTGGCATTTTTTAACCCAAATGACATCACTATGTCGTAGAAAATCCCAATCGGTGTCCTAAAAGCCGTAAGTGCTGCATCTTCTGGAGACATCTTGATCAGGTTATATCTTGATGATCCATCCATGAAAGAGAAAACCTTGTGTGTCAATGCAATGTCCACCATTAGTTCTGGTATCGATAACAAGAACTCATCCTTTGGACACGCTTTATTTAAATCCCTGAAGTTGACACATACACGGATTTGTCTATTTTTCTTCTTAACTAGTATATTGTTGGATAACCATGTGGAGTATTGCTCTTCTCTTACAAAGTTAGCGTCTATTAATTTCTTTACCTCAGCGATGACTTGTTGCTCTATCTCGAGGTGCATTCTTCTTGGAGCTTATTTTACAAGGGTCATATCTTCGTCCACCCCGAGTTTATGAACTGCAACTTCTGGGGATACTTCATTACTATGTAGAGAACTTATAAAGGAGGGTCGGGGCTACTCCTCAGTCCTAAGGTTGATTTCCTTCAATTCATCAATAGTTGATTTAATTTCTTCCTCAAATTTTGGTGGGGTGTTTTTTATTAACTGATCTTGAGAGTCATCCTATACATCGAGGCAATCTTCTTCTGACCCGCTAGTAACAACCATACAAAATTCTGAATCATCAACTGGTTCTGTAGTACCAAATCTGAGACTCTCTTTTGAGTTAATTGTTCTACTTTTAACATTCCATAATTTTTCAAACAGCTGTAACTCATCTTTTGGCATTTGTTTTGGCAAATATCCCTATTAAATCAACTTTTGTACCCAAGGAGAAAAGTAACCAAAAGGTAATTCCATTAACTCATTAGAATTCTCATCCAAATTTACATGATTTCAAGACTAGCAGAAGTAGAAACATGATAAAACTTGATTGACTTTGAACCACGCTACAGACTTCCTTGACCTCTAAACTCTTGACATTTTGAGGGAGAAAAGTAGTAAGGGTCATGGAATTCACATAGTGGTTGATCCGATCCTACATCGACTTATATTCACCTTTCTCAACATCTTCCAAGGAGAATTCATACTTTAGTTTCTTCTATTTTATCATCATCATTTCCTCCTCGAAGCTTTCTTCATCATCAATTTTGATGGTCAGCTTAGTCCATCTAGTAATCATATTGTCTTTTCCACATCCACGTCACTGGTCTCGACCTCGGGTGCGTGAACTAAAAGGACCCCCACCAACTCATTATAAAAGAGTGGTGGAAGATTGTTGAAGCTAAGTTGAATGGTTTTGCCCTTGTGATCCTTCTGAATCTTCATTTTTATTTGTCACTATCTCATGATAGAAGACTGTTTTCGTTGGAGGCGTGTAGTAGGCTGCATCTTCATGAATGTCAACTTTTTGAACTGAAAATAGTTGTAAATCTCCTTTAATGTAATGTTCTTGTCCTTCATTATAATATTTAATGCACTAATGTAGGGAAGACAGAACCATGTTGTGCTCATGAATCCATGGTAGACCAAGTAAAGTATTAAAAGAGGTCTCGACGTCGATGACATGGAATTTTGCGGTTGTTACTAGGTCTCCAACTTTCATAAGCAGTGTAATTGATCTAAGGGCTCTTTCTCCCTTATGATTAAATCCTCTTAACATCATTTTATCTGTTGTAAGCTCTTGAGCCTCAATATCCCAGTATGTCAATGTCCTTAGGCTCATTAGGTTGAGTGATGCTCCAAGACCTACCAAAACTCTAGACAACACAAATATTTCAATATTAACAAAGATGTAGAGCAGTCAGTTGTGGTCAGCAGTACCGAACAACAAGTATTTATCTGTGAAACTTATCACAGCCTCTTCCTTTAATGAACAAACTTAATCTGAGGATGTACTGGGCAACTGAGCTAAGAAAATGTCTAGGTAGAGTAAAGCTTTAACCAGAGACTCTCTCATCTCCCTTGATAGAATTAGAGCTTCATTAATACTTAGTTTTGTTGACAACCTCCTGAGATGAGCTAACACATTATAATCTACTTTATATAATCCTCCTAGCCTTACTTGATTATTTGGTTCTTCCACTGGCGAAGGTGGATGTAGCTCTTATTGAGTTACTATTTGTCTTCCTTTATCCACGAGAGGTGACCTCAAGGGCAACATTTTCCTGCTTTTTAGGTTTATCTATGTGATTTCTTCTTCTTCTTTCAATACTGTAGATAAATTTTCTATTGCATCTTCTTCTTCAAAGAGATCCAACTTGATAGATAGTGGTGCACCGTGGCACTTGTGGACTGACTCCTAACTCTCGGTGCTATTGTAACCGATATCATGGATATCATTTTCATCCTTGTTAATGGGTTCATCATACTTAAGTACGATTTAAGGATCGGTTTGAGAATCAAGATCAAAGTTAGATTGAGCAAAAGGAAGTTACGTTATAACTAGAAACAATTAACACGTAGCCGAAATCATAATCATTATATTCATAATACCCCGATGGGGCAAAAAGATAATCATACATGGTTA
>JXCR01000836.1:0-17116 GCA_002079205.1 Phalaenopsis hybrid cultivar
TAATTATAACAATGAGTTTTCTCCAGTGGTCAAGCATCCCTCAATATGTGTTATCTTAGCACTTATAGCACAATAACTCCATGAGATCTTTTTTTATTTGCATACACCCATTTGCAACCATGGCTTTCCTTCGCGGAGGAAGTTTTACCAACCTCTAAGTACCATTCTTTCGAAGAGACTCCATCACTTCAACCATTGTCGCTCTCTAAAGATCACAGTTTGGACTCTGCACTGCTTCTTTGTAGTGATAAGTTATTTCTGTCTCTGTAGCTGAAAGTGCAAATGCAATGTGATTCCTCAACCAAGCTGGATTTAGGACATTCTGGCGTCTGATCCTGCTCTTAATAGATTTTTGAGCATGAGTCTCATCTTCAGCATTTTATTTTACCCCCTCTTGAGTACTATCAATAGATACCTCTTGAGTTGCAACTGAATCAGGTATCAGAGTTAGAGTGGACGAACTCTGTGAAACAAATGAAGTTGCATCAAACTTCAACTTCTGCTGCATATTTATGATCCCAGTAGAACTCTTCGTCTGCTTGAGTCTCGATTTGTCAACATAACAACTCTTGCTAATGACAACCTTCATTTCTAACTAATCATACAACTTGAAGCTCTTGACTCCACGCCTGAAGCCAATGAAAATAAGCTTTTTTGCTTATTCTAATTTAATATTTTGCACGTGGTAGCAAGCTCAACACTCAAACACTCTCATGTGCTCATAATCTAGCAGGATGTCCCAATCACATCTCCTTTGGGATTTTCTTTCCAATAGGTGCTGAAGGTAGACGATTCGCCAAGTGACATGCATAGTCTATGGTTTCGACCCAATAAACTCTATTCAACATACACCGAGCTTTCTCCACCAAATTCCAGTTCATCTTCTCTGTCATCATGTTTTGTTGTGGTGTTTCTCGAAAATTAACGTGATACTCTATCCCAACTCCCCGACACTATTGCAAGAACGCATTCGAAATGCATTCTCCACCAATGTTTAATCATATACTCCAGATTTTTTTACTAGTCTGAGTCTCAATCTACTTCTTCCAAGTTGTGAAAATCTTCAGCACCTTGTTGTTTCATTTCTTGGTGTACACCTAATATTCATTGAGTAATCATTAATAAAAGAGACAATATATCTTCGTCTGTTGAATGTTGTCGTCTAAGGATCCTAAACATCTGTGTGAACATACTTTAAAATACATTTTATATTGTGGATGACACTACCAAAAAATACAATTGTTTTTTTCCGAATATACACTATTCACAAAAATCAAGCTCGTAGATGCTTGCTCCTTAATCAATTCATGTTTCACAAAAAGTCTGAAGTGAAGCATCACCAGCTTGAGATAAACGCATATGTCATAACGTAGTGGCGTCACAAAAATCATCATAAAAAAAACCGTTTCAGTCATTGTACTACGTTGAAGAAAGTAAATGTTGTGCTGATAAACTCCCTTCATAAAAACCAACATTTCACGACATATCTTCATAATTTTGCATCAATAACTATCTTGTAACCCTTGGACTCTAAAGCCCAACTGACAACAAATTCTTCTTGATATATGTAGCATGTCTAACATTAGTCAGCTCTCTTGCAGTACTATTAAGTGTCCTGATAAAGACTCCCTATTCAATAGTACGACAAACTTGATCGTTGCCTAAAATCACTGCATCGCTATCCAGCTCTTATACGTACAAAATCACCTTCGATGAAAATAAATGTGAAAAGTAGCACCTGAGTCCAAAATCCAGTACAAATAATCTATAAATAAACTGTGAGAAACTATAGATAACGTTACATCTAAATCCGCTTCTTTACATCTTTCCACAATAACAGTGTCTCTTTGATCAGGTGCAACTTTCTTTCCCTTTTCCTTCAGGTTCGGGCAATATTTCTTCCAATGATTAGTCTCTAAACAGAAAGCACACTGATTTTTTCCTAGACTGTGCCCACGTGACTTGCCATGATTTTGAGAAGTGTCGTCGTTGTCACTTTTATTTGTCGAATTCTTCTTCTAATTCTCAGATCTATCACTTTGAGTGTAAGTGCCTCAAGTGACTCCATCTTTGCGGACTCATCGTCACTTCGATGGAACTCGTGATTCAATAGCGTCGTAGTTACTTCGCCATAATTTAAGACCTCGTTCCTGTGAATGAGTGTCATCGTGAAGTTTTCGTATTCATCTGGGAGTGAATTCAATAGAAGTATCGTCTTGTCTTCATCTCCAACATTCTCATCTGAATTTAACATACCTGCTAATAACATAGTGAAATTATTCAAGTGCTCGTCAATAATAATCCCTGTCTTATTTGAATTTTCTAGATTCGACGATTCATAGGAAGACAATTCTCCGTGCTCTTCGTGAGATTTTGTTCACCAGCATTTTCCACAATTTCCCCGCAGAAGTCTCCATCATCACTCTGGTTTATCTTCACCAATATCTCTGACATCTCTACAAGACATTCATCTCTATCCAAGTCTTTCTCCAGATTCAAAGAATGCGGCCCATCCATCATGAAGCATTGTCACATGCCAAAGTTTTCTTTGCCGTAAAATTTTGGTCTCCTGATAAATCAACTTTTTCACCGTCATAGTGGATATTAAAGAATCGTACATCGTGTTATCATTCATTCCTATCACTGTTAGAATTTTTTTAAAAAAATATTCTTCTAGCAGAATAAAATATTGCACAGAATATTTTTCCTCTTATTTTGGCAACCCTAAAAAAACAAAAAAAATTCACCTGAAAGAAAAATAATAATAATTTTTTTTATAAAAAAAAATTTTCTTTTTTTTTTCTTTTTCTCTGTTTATGAAATTCCCCCTTTTTTCTTGAAATTCCTTTTTCCTTTTTTTAAATAGGTTTTTTTTTTCTATGTTCCATGCATTTTTGGTTGGACTCCAAACCAATTGAACTGCTCTTGTCACCGTCAAAACCTCCTTAAGCACCACCTGTCACCGCCGAAATCGTTATTTGTCGCCGTCATAACTGTCGTAGTCTTCCCAGCTTGTTTTTTCGCAGACGCTACACACTGCAATCACATTGATGCTCTTATTGTGATCCTTTCTACCGCGCCAAATCTTCGCGTTTGAGTCATTGATCTATCGCTGGTTTGTTGTTGAATCTCTGAATCTGTTGGCAAAGTACGTCGGACCATCTGCAGCAAAAAATGCCAACAACACACGCCAGATTTGCTGTTGTCGAGGTAAAACCACACTCCGATTACGAACCCGAAACTCTTATACCAATTGTTATGCGGAAACGAAGTAATTCACACAACAACAGCCAAACATAAAAGATTTTCGTGGTTCGGCGTTGAATTGATTCACCCGCGTCCACATGGAGGGGGATCTACTAGGACCGGATGGGAGAAGGAAAAATGGCTTGACGTTACAATTCTACACTTCTCACCATACCTCTCTCATGAATCCTAAATCCCTTTTATGGAGGAGGATTATGGCATACTTAGTAAATGAACCCAAAAGACTAAATTACCCTGATTATAATAAAAACCATAAATACAACACTTATGCTAAAGGTGAGTGCAGCACTTCTGTTGTTTGCACTAAAGGGGAAGGGTGTATAAAGAGAAAATAAGGTAATTATTGAGACGATGAATGCTCAAGGTGATGGACGATTTTCTGCTTTAATGAGGGAATTCAACTTAAGTTTGATGCGAAGATATAATAGTGTGAAAGATACATTATAATATTATAGCAACTATTCTATATGGTGCCAATTTGAACTTACTTCAGACTCAAAGCTTATTCAAATTAAATGCAATTTGGTAAAAAATCAAAGAAGGAAAACTGATCAACTCAAACTGTCAAGCAACATCTAAATTAATGCAATGTATGCACCAGCTGAATCTGTAATATTGCACAAAAGCTTAGGAGAAAATGACATGATCTGCATTATAGGTGGTAAATTTAGGAGAATGATAGGGGCTCTATATAAACCCTGCTTAAGCGGACTTTTTCTGTTGGAAAATCAGTGGAGCCTATGTAAACACAGAAGCAAATAAACTTAGGAAACAGTAATAAAGATCATTCTTCAAAACCACTAAAGAATTTTATAAAATTCACTCAACCAATGGCTACATCGCATTTCTTTGAACTTTCATTGTGAAAAATTACATGCTGGAACTTCTGCGAAAATTTAGAGCAAGTGAGAAATGCAATGAAATTTTTAAATCATTTTGATAAAGTAATGGCAGATCTACATGCATACAACATATTTCGTATGCATTTACATATCTACCACCTAAATTTTGACATCTACATGTATAATACTTAAATCTTTATCATCACATAAAAAAAATATCGCTATTAGTGGTTTTTTTTTTTTTTTGAAGTGAAATGTGCATTTTCATGCATAGGTTTTGATGCCATTAGGACACTTTTTAAGGGCCTTCCTAGATAAAAAAATTTTATGTGGACTTCGGACGTAGCTCTTCGTGCGGACTGCCAGTAATATACCGCCATGTGTGCTATATTGAGCCCACCTAAAAAAATATTAAATTGAACCCACAGACTCTGTAATAACCCCGAAATAATCCCGAAAGAACCTCAGAATAACTTCTGCGGTGTTATTTCGGGGTTATTGAAGTGAAATATCTGAGCTTCTCTCCAATAAGCCCGAAATAACCTCCGCGATGCAGCACACGTGGCGGCATATTATTGGAGTCCGCACGTAGAGCTACGTCCGGAGTCCCGACATAAAATTTTTCCCCTTCCTTGACTCCCAAGGGTGGAGGTCTCCGGGCACACCTTTGTAGGGCACAAATTAAGCCGCCGAATTCAACACATACTAATATTGTAATTCTTCGCTTGAGCTAAATTCTCAACTAATCGATCGCCCGATTGCAGACGGACGGCTTGGTTGGGCAGAGCTTGCACCATATGATGCCATACATGTTGGTGCGGCGGCTGCTGAAATTCCCGACGCACTCGTTGAGCAGCTAAAGCCAGGCGGCCGAATGGTTATTCCAGTTGGTACCATATTCCAGGATCTCAAAGTTATTGATAAAAAACTTGATGGATCTATCAGCACTCATATTGAAACATCTGTAAGATATGTTCCACTAACTAGCAAAGATGCCCAGCTACGCGGCTGAACAGCTCTAGCTTCTTTAATACACCTGTTTTATTTCCTTTTAATATTTGTATGTTTTCTTTATTATAAAGTGGAGGTATTGGCAGACTTTAAGAGTATGTTGTTCTTAAGATTTATATTGGGGTCATAATAGAAAGTGCAAATAATGTTTGTGCATTTTTGAGTTGTCTATGCTTTTTTGAAAAATATGTACTCATCATTTATGTTTTCTATACTTCTAATCTTGTTGGTAAAATTTTCAAATGTTCAAAATTTCATTCAATGAATTGAATTTATGAAATTTTGGATTTAATGTCCGGATTTTGCCTCCCATTAATGTTAATTTTTGATTTAATAAATCCAGCAAGGAGGCCGGAATTAATAAATCCGGGTTTACTAAATCTTACTAACGACAAGCAATCAAAAGCCTTGAGCATTCTTCTTATATATACTTGAATAAAATCTGATTAATTTGAAGTTGATTATATATTGTTGATAGAAAAATATTATAATTTAATTTTAATGTGCATGTTAATTTAATGCAGTTTATTTTTATTCATTCATTTCAATGACATAGTTTGATGGTTTTTATTTATATTTTAATGATTCAAGAAAATTTACTTATGACATATGTATTACCTTATTTAATTGGATTAAACTAACTAGATATAAATTCAAAATTCATTTTTTTGTTTATTTGTTTAGATTTATAAAATCATTTGTTAAAAATTTATTTGTTTATATGAAATACTTAATTAATTCATATAAACAGGTCAGGTACATGTTAAACATGACTATCCAAATATTCAAACAAATCAAGAATGTATAAGCATGTAAAACTTCAACTTGAGCTCGAGGCAAACATCAAGTTATAATATAACCAAGCTAGCAAGGTTCAATTCATAATATACTCAACTCGATTCAGCTCGATTATAACATTATGTACACAAAGGCTGGAGGGCAAAGACGACCATTGATTAATTTTCTAAATATAAGGAGCTTTTATTTGCCCATTCAACGTTCCAAGTGGGGCGCGTAGCAAGACAAAATATTTTACGAATTATTTGTAGTGAGAAAGCTACCCTGAATATTATCTTCAATTTTATCTCATCTATATAAAAAATTCATCATACACATTTTTTGTGAGTTATTTTTTATCAATTGAGTTAAAATAATAATAATTTGAGAAATGACAATATCAAAACAACTCCCATCCAACGAAAAAATATTACCTCAGGAGTACTGATATATCAGTACTCCAATAGACAATAGAAAGGTGCCACGTATGCAATAGTCCCAGCATAATGTCACGTGGCACCTCCCCATTAGAGTACTGATGCATCAGTACTCCTGAGATAATATTTTTTCCCATCCAACATCAATTATAACAATCTTGGTGGATACCCACCATGCCTAGAAGAAGATAGATTATGAAAACAAAAAATAGTTATACTATATTATTGATTTATCCTAATTAAAAAAAAAAAGGTGCAAAATTTTTTATCTCTCATTGTGTCATGAAAATAATAGAAATTTTTAAAGGAGTTCCGGCCAATGCCATCATTTCTTATCAACAGTTATGTGTTCTATAAATGAACCCGATCTACTTATTATTCTGGCTCAGTAAGAATTCATTCATATTCATTTGATTAAGTACTGGAACAAATTTAAATACTTTTATAAATACGCAATTGTTAAATAAGTAGATTTGAACACCTTCGACTCATTTATGTCCTCAAGACAATTTCACTTAAAACTCACACAGAAGCCATAAGAAGCTATACCAATCACATCAATTTTTTATGTACCTAAATATCCAACATACAAAAACAAGCTAAAATGCCATATTTTTTAAATTCAAGCAGGCCAAAACAAAGGTTTTTAATCTAAATATTGATTTTAGTTGGACAAATCAGGCAAAAAAAAAACATCTAATAATTCAAAACAATTCAGGCTCAACAGAATATAAAATTCAAAAGTACAAATACAGCTATTAAAGAAAACAAACTTGCTGCCATGCAAGAAAACAATTCAACATATAACAATAAGGGGAAAAAAGATGAGGAAAGCAAAGGCTGAATCACTCTACTCATCTTCCTGGCTGCGTAGCCTGGCAAGCTTGTTGGTGACCACAATATCAAGCTGTGCCGCTCGCTCCACAATATCCTTCCGTTTCCTGGTTGAAACATTGTGTGCAATCTCCGCACAGTAGGTCCTGACAACATACATAAATTAAAAAGAGCAATATAAATAAGAGAAATTTACACAACATACATACCACCACACAATTATTATTTATTTACATATTTAAACCCCAAAGTTTGATATTTACACTCTTGCATGAAAGGGTTTAGTTCACTTTTTAAAAAGACTGTGATGGTGGGTATTTTTGATGTGAAGTTAAAGATACGAATGGTATGCTTGTAAACATGAATATTTAGGTGTTATATATGTAAATAGATAATTGTGTGGTATGTATATAAAATGCCCCTACAAATAATAAAGTGACATTTACACAGATACCACTTAATTCCAATGCATTTGCATGTTAATACCTAAACTTTGCTTCTTGCATTATACCACCCAAATCTTTATATCACATAAAAATCCAACTCTTCCAACTTTTAAATACACCTTATCATGCATAAGAAAGGCAGCGTAAATGTTAAAATTGATGTTTAGGGTTTAGCTATGTAAATACATATGACATGCAAATCTTCTAATAATTGAATATCAAGTTTTTTTTTTTTTTTTTTTCTTAATTTAGAGAGTCTAGCTCTAAACCTGTTGTGCATCATGAGCAACTCCAACTCGGACACATTGTGAACTACAAATTTCTTGAACTTGTTGGGCAAATAATGGCGGGTTTTCTTGTCAGAACCATAGCCGATGTTGGGCATCAAAGTGCATCCCTTGAACTTTCTCCTCACACGGGAGTCGATACCTTTAGGCCGCCTCCAGTTTGGCTGTTAAAATGAGCATATTATTATTTATAAATACATCATCTATTCAAAATTTTTAACCTTTATACAACTAGAATCATCTGATTGAAATTTGGGTTATTACAACAAACACTAAAAATCGAGCATGAATATTACATGTGGAATTCACATATGTGGATTGATGGTATTACTGCAATAACACCATACTATAATCAAATACCACCAAATCCACACTTAACTCATCCACATATAATATTTTTGTGAAAATCAGACCGAAATCCAAATAGCACGAAGAGTTAAAGTTTGAAAGGTTCAACCAAATGTTAACAAGAGATTAATCCATGATCAGCCAAAACTTTAAATATATTGTTTTGGCCTAAACTTAAAACTAACGTTTCAACCACCCAAAAATTTATTTTCTCTTGAAACAGGAGTGCTCAAACCGTATACTGAGCACTCCTCAGTATACGGTGTAATAAGGGTGGTTAAATGTAAAATTTGAAGTTTGGGTGACCAATCTTTTGTATTTTAAGGTTTGGGTGGTCACATGTAATAAATCCCGTTAAAATTACTTTATTAATAAATAAATAATAATAATAATGATTTCATGAAAAATAGAACATGCCCATGAAATATCTTACCTTTAAATTTTTCTATATTTAAATGACTAGCCTTTTCTTCTTAGGTCATAATTGAAATTTAAATATAAATTAAAAATTTCTATTTCCAATTAGAAGACACGAAAACTAAAAAAGAATTGAAATGTGAAAGTACTCGGTACCTAATTAAATAAATACAATGTAAGTTAGTTCAGAGATTATTGTTATTTAGCAATTTTCAATTTTAAACTATTTACATTAATATAAAATTTTCAATTAGCAAGGGAAGGTTTTAAGTTTCTGATTCGATCATGAAAAGAACCAGGCGAATCAACAAACTGAGGGTTCATCAGTTAAATAATCCAACCTCTGGTTCTACACAATTTTTCAAGTTCTTATCCAAATTAGTTTCACTGTTGGATTGAACAGAAAAAAATTGATTCGCACCTAAACCAGTCGAACTGGCAGATTAGATTAGATTGTTGAATCCTTGATTACACAACTCATGAAATGTGATGGGATCTCATTGATAGATTTCTAGAATTTTGATTATCTCTCAAAGGGTTTTAGGGAAGTTTCGTTCAAAAATCCTAAATCTCAAATGCAACTCGATCTACCAAACTATCAGGAGAACTTCAAACTCTTGAAACTCACTACCACTACAACAACAAGACTTTATCCCCCATTTAGTGGGGAAACTCCTGAAACGCACTGAAAATATAAAAAATTGAATTCATTTCAATGAAAACAAATCTGAAATTACTACAAACTAAAACGTCTAAAATTAAAAACCATGCTCCAAAGATAAAAGATGTGTGGATATCAATTGTTTAAATCTAACGATTTGTAAGCGCTTGACATTTACATACTCAAATAAAATCTTTTTTTTTTTTATCATGCTTAATCTATTAAGCAAACATCTTGGCGTTACTTCTAAAATTTTTGGAAACAAAAAGATAAAGATCCCAAGTTAACTCAGAAAGCTCCCCACGCACACAACACTTTCACCTGACCCATTCCCTCATTGCATCTCCCTCACCGCTGCACTAAGATTTTCATNGATTTTGCCTCCCATTAATGTTAATTTTTGATTTAATAAATCCAGCAAGGAGGCCGGAATTAATAAATCCGGGTTTACTAAATCTTACTAACGACAAGCAATCAAAAGCCTTGAGCATTCTTCTTATATATACTTGAATAAAATCTGATTAATTTGAAGTTGATTATATATTGTTGATAGAAAAATATTATAATTTAATTTTAATGTGCATGTTAATTTAATGCAGTTTATTTTTATTCATTCATTTCAATGACATAGTTTGATGGTTTTTATTTATATTTTAATGATTCAAGAAAATTTACTTATGACATATGTATTACCTTATTTAATTGGATTAAACTAACTAGATATAAATTCAAAATTCATTTTTTTGTTTATTTGTTTAGATTTATAAAATCATTTGTTAAAAATTTATTTGTTTATATGAAATACTTAATTAATTCATATAAACAGGTCAGGTACATGTTAAACATGACTATCCAAATATTCAAACAAATCAAGAATGTATAAGCATGTAAAACTTCAACTTGAGCTCGAGGCAAACATCAAGTTATAATATAACCAAGCTAGCAAGGTTCAATTCATAATATACTCAACTCGATTCAGCTCGATTATAACATTATGTACACAAAGGCTGGAGGGCAAAGACGACCATTGATTAATTTTCTAAATATAAGGAGCTTTTATTTGCCCATTCAACGTTCCAAGTGGGGCGCGTAGCAAGACAAAATATTTTACGAATTATTTGTAGTGAGAAAGCTACCCTGAATATTATCTTCAATTTTATCTCATCTATATAAAAAATTCATCATACACATTTTTTGTGAGTTATTTTTTATCAATTGAGTTAAAATAATAATAATTTGAGAAATGACAATATCAAAACAACTCCCATCCAACGAAAAAATATTACCTCAGGAGTACTGATATATCAGTACTCCAATAGACAATAGAAAGGTGCCACGTATGCAATAGTCCCAGCATAATGTCACGTGGCACCTCCCCATTAGAGTACTGATGCATCAGTACTCCTGAGATAATATTTTTTCCCATCCAACATCAATTATAACAATCTTGGTGGATACCCACCATGCCTAGAAGAAGATAGATTATGAAAACAAAAAATAGTTATACTATATTATTGATTTATCCTAATTAAAAAAAAAAAGGTGCAAAATTTTTTATCTCTCATTGTGTCATGAAAATAATAGAAATTTTTAAAGGAGTTCCGGCCAATGCCATCATTTCTTATCAACAGTTATGTGTTCTATAAATGAACCCGATCTACTTATTATTCTGGCTCAGTAAGAATTCATTCATATTCATTTGATTAAGTACTGGAACAAATTTAAATACTTTTATAAATACGCAATTGTTAAATAAGTAGATTTGAACACCTTCGACTCATTTATGTCCTCAAGACAATTTCACTTAAAACTCACACAGAAGCCATAAGAAGCTATACCAATCACATCAATTTTTTATGTACCTAAATATCCAACATACAAAAACAAGCTAAAATGCCATATTTTTTAAATTCAAGCAGGCCAAAACAAAGGTTTTTAATCTAAATATTGATTTTAGTTGGACAAATCAGGCAAAAAAAAAACATCTAATAATTCAAAACAATTCAGGCTCAACAGAATATAAAATTCAAAAGTACAAATACAGCTATTAAAGAAAACAAACTTGCTGCCATGCAAGAAAACAATTCAACATATAACAATAAGGGGAAAAAAGATGAGGAAAGCAAAGGCTGAATCACTCTACTCATCTTCCTGGCTGCGTAGCCTGGCAAGCTTGTTGGTGACCACAATATCAAGCTGTGCCGCTCGCTCCACAATATCCTTTCGTTTCCTGGTTGAAACATTGTGTGCAATCTCCGCACAGTAGGTCCTGACAACATACATAAATTAAAAAGAGCAATATAAATAAGAGAAATTTACACAACATACATACCACCACACAATTATTATTTATTTACATATTTAAACCCCAAAGTTTGATATTTACACTCTTGCATGAAAGGGTTTAGTTCACTTTTTAAAAAGACTGTGATGGTGGGTATTTTTGATGTGAAGTTAAAGATACGAATGGTATGCTTGTAAACATGAATATTTAGGTGTTATATATGTAAATAGATAATTGTGTGGTATGTATATAAAATGCCCCTACAAATAATAAAGTGACATTTACACAGATACCACTTAATTCCAATGCATTTGCATGTTAATACCTAAACTTTGCTTCTTGCATTATACCACCCAAATCTTTATATCACATAAAAATCCAACTCTTCCAACTTTTAAATACACCTTATCATGCATAAGAAAGGCAGCGTAAATGTTAAAATTGATGTTTAGGGTTTAGCTATGTAAATACATATGACATGCAAATCTTCTAATAATTGAATATCAAGTTTTTTTTTTTTTTTTTTGTCTTAATTTAGAGAGTCTAGCTCTAAACCTGTTGTGCATCATGAGCAACTCCAACTCGGACACATTGTGAACTACAAATTTCTTGAACTTGTTGGGCAAATAATGGCGGGTTTTCTTGTCAGAACCATAGCCGATGTTGGGCATCAAAGTGCATCCCTTGAACTTTCTCCTCACACGGGAGTCGATACCTTTAGGCCGCCTCCAGTTTGGCTGTTAAAATGAGCATATTATTATTTATAAATACATCATCTATTCAAAATTTTTAACCTTTATACAACTAGAATCATCTGATTGAAATTTGGGTTATTACAACAAACACTAAAAATCGAGCATGAATATTACATGTGGAATTCACATATGTGGATTGATGGTATTACTGCAATAACACCATACTATAATCAAATACCACCAAATCCACACTTAACTCATCCACATATAATATTTTTGTGAAAATCAGACCGAAATCCAAATAGCACGAAGAGTTAAAGTTTGAAAGGTTCAACCAAATGTTAACAAGAGATTAATCCATGATCAGCCAAAACTTTAAATATATTGTTTTGGCCTAAACTTAAAACTAACGTTTCAACCACCCAAAAATTTATTTTCTCTTGAAACAGGAGTGCTCAAACCGTATACTGAGCACTCCTCAGTATACGGTGTAATAAGGGTGGTTAAATGTAAAATTTGAAGTTTGGGTGACCAATCTTTTGTATTTTAAGGTTTGGGTGGTCACATGTAATAAATCCCGTTAAAATTACTTTATTAATAAATAAATAATAATAATAATGATTTCATGAAAAATAGAACATGCCCATGAAATATCTTACCTTTAAATTTTTCTATATTTAAATGACTAGCCTTTTCTTCTTAGGTCATAATTGAAATTTAAATATAAATTAAAAATTTCTATTTCCAATTAGAAGACACGAAAACTAAAAAAGAATTGAAATGTGAAAGTACTCGGTACCTAATTAAATAAATACAATGTAAGTTAGTTCAGAGATTATTGTTATTTAGCAATTTTCAATTTTAAACTATTTACATTAATATAAAATTTTCAATTAGCAAGGGAAGGTTTTAAGTTTCTGATTCGATCATGAAAAGAACCAGGCGAATCAACAAACTGAGGGTTCATCAGTTAAATAATCCAACCTCTGGTTCTACACAATTTTTCAAGTTCTTATCCAAATTAGTTTCACTGTTGGATTGAACAGAAAAAAATTGATTCGCACCTAAACCAGTCGAACTGGCAGATTAGATTAGATTGTTGAATCCTTGATTACACAACTCATGAAATGTGATGGGATCTCATTGATAGATTTCTAGAATTTTGATTATCTCTCAAAGGGTTTTAGGGAAGTTTCGTTCAAAAATCCTAAATCTCAAATGCAACTCGATCTACCAAACTATCAGGAGAACTTCAAACTCTTGAAACTCACTACCACTACAACAACAAGACTTTATCCCCCATTTAGTGGGGAAACTCCTGAAACGCACTGAAAATATAAAAAATTGAATTCATTTCAATGAAAACAAATCTGAAATTACTACAAACTAAAACGTCTAAAATTAAAAACCATGCTCCAAAGATAAAAGATGTGTGGATATCAATTGTTTAAATCTAACGATTTGTAAGCGCTTGACATTTACATACTCAAATAAAATCTTTTTTTTTTTTATCATGCTTAATCTATTAAGCAAACATCTTGGCGTTACTTCTAAAATTTTTGGAAACAAAAAGATAAAGATCCCAAGTTAACTCAGAAAGCTCCCCACGCACACAACACTTTCACCTGACCCATTCCCTCATTGCATCTCCCTCACCGCTGCACTAAGATTTTCATCATCGCCAATTCATCAGGACCGCTTCATCTCTATTAAATTATAAATCTCTCATCATAACAAAAAGCACACTTGCTTGTGTATGTATTTCTTTCTTTCTTTGAATAAGAAAAAACCCTCTCAACTTCTCTCAACGTTTCTCTAGTTATTATAAAGGTTAAATTCATAAGATACCTAGCAACTTTTATGATCTAAGGGAGTTGGATGTTAGTTTATTTTTCATATTTGGATGTTTCCTTCTAAAAAAAAAAAAATTGGTTTAGTCCTCTCAACTGACACTTAACTGTCAATTTTTCAACCAAGCTTTTTATGTTTGTGTTATTATATTTAGTAATTAAGATATATTGCACTTCAATTTCAAAATTGCATACTCAATTCACTGAATACGCAATTTTGAAATAGAAGTAAATATATTGCAATAAAAATTTGCAAAATTAAAATATAATAAGGCACAAGAGCTTGGAGCATGGATCGAGTTAACTGATAGGAGAAGTAGACCTATAATTAACTAAGAAGCTTATTAATAGAATAAATACACTTCTAAGAAAAATGATCACTACTAGTTTGCTATAACATCACATGTTAAAATTTAAAAAAATTAATCACAAAAAATAGAAACCAAATTTAAAATCTACATCAGGCGGTATAGAATGGGTGGATTTGCTAAAAGTCCATCATATTTCTTCTCTCATAAAAACCAAATCCAAAGAATAGGGATATAATTTCTAATGATAAAATTGGATGTATAAAATAGATTTCTTTTTTCAGAAGTACTATACTAAAAAATATTTATTATAAGACTTAGTTGTAAATATAGAAAAAATATAATACGACAAATTTTAGATAATTACAAATAAGTGAATTATATTGCAAAAATTTAAGAGTTGAGGATGGAAAATTTTATAAAATTACAATTAATTGAATTATATAGGGAAGACAAGTGCTGTGCAACAAAAAAGAAATCAATAGATAAGCTGACTGATATAAATGAGAGTTAAAACAGATATATGGCATAATTGAATGATGAATTGATGGAATGATTACATTGGAAAGATGGTCAAAATCAAAATTAACAAGAATCAATAATAAATATTAAACAAAAAAAAAGAAACTAATATTATAACTTAAACTATGTGGAAGTATATAATGGATTACTAAAAATACATTTCTTTCGTTTAACAATACCAAATCAGCAACAGAAATTAAAACAAAACAAAACTTCAAAGGTTAAAACATAGGTAGTCAAAATCAAGTACTTCAAGGGTACTATGCTATGAGAAAAAATCATGAAGACTCGAAAGTAAATTTATAAAACCATAATTAAGTCAACAATGATGCATGAATACAAGTACAGAGCAACAAATAAATCAGTGATAAACAAGTCAATCATGAAAGAGCTAAGAAAATTAAGATTGATATATACCAAATCTAAGAAGCATGCACCGAGGGATGATTACATCCAAAAAATGATTGGAGCAACAAATATTGAAAAAAAGAAACAGTATTATGGGCGGATAAAATTGATGTGGAAGTATGCCAAAAAGCAACTTTGATTAAAAAATTGTGAAAAAAAAAACTATCCAAAATAGTTTTCACACCTTATGTGGCTATTAAACAGAGAAATGAAGAATAACGATTTGTAAAGTTGATTTTATAGTTGAGATAAGAATCATGACTTGTGTGCGATAATGATCATCACGACCAATAGATAAATCTAAAAATATCAAGATTGGGAACTTTACTTAAGTTTGTTCGCCTAAAAACTGGGAATACATGATGTAAAACTTCATTAAAATATCAACTAAAAATTTACTGGCAACGAACTCCATTTACCTAACACGATGCTGCATCTTACTACATTTTTAACATGAGCATTTTTCATAAATATACCACAAAAATGATAAATTAAATATTTCTTGCTGATCAACATATTTTGATAAAATAAAATAGAATAGAATTATGTGCTACTTCGATGACATTATATAAACATATAGTACATTAACCAAATTTGTAAAAAAAAATAATAATATAGAAATAGAAATTTAATATAGTTGAAAATCGATCTATGAATCTTAACAACTAAATGTAATCAAGATTTTAGAATTCCGTGAATAATCTTGATGATATAGTTACACATTTTATAATATTTCATAGCCAATAGTGACGTGTGCTCATCTAACAATTTGATTGTTGTCATAAACTCAATGCAAATGATTCTTATAACAAATTTGTGCTCATCTAAAAATTGATAATACTGAGAAACTCAACTCAACGCATGACTGACAACTATAGCAAAATTTTATATCATATTACAAATTGATGTAGGAAGAAGAAATAAAACAAGAAAAAATCGAGTAAGATGTAAAGAAAAAACATTAGAAAAATAATAAAACTACAGCACCCTTTTGGTAAACAATTAACTTTGAAAAATGTAAAGTGTCATCAACAAGAAAATATAATGTGTAATGATCACACAGCCGGATGACAGTGAATCTCAGTAAAACTGTATAAAAATAGCTTCACCCATCAATAAAAGAGAACCTTGACAACAGCTTATTTATGGCGAAAAAAAAGACATAGGACTACCTTAATAAAGTGTATAGTAACGCTAATGTTCAAGTAAATTCTATAAAATATAAGTATTTACATCAAAATCCAATAAACATAAAAAATGAGGAAAACCAACTAATAAATGCTCAAAATCATCAATCATACCTAAACTCGATATGATAACTGCAAATTCAAAAAAGTGGCATGCAGAAGAAAGGTGTAATTAAGCAATTCAAAATATCATTATACCAAACAGAACTTAACCACATATGTTTTCAATGTGAATTCATAAGCAGCCAAAGTTGTATAATTTCAATAACAACTGTTTTAAAATGGACAGATAGAAGTGCAAAAACTCCACCGAAAAAAAAAAAATGATTAACACCGTAAGGCCGATTCTGATGCTCAAGCCAAGAGGAAAAAAGAGTCATGAAATAAAACAAAAGAATGATGAATCAAAGGGGTATTTACATGCATACCACACAATTATTATTTATTAACAAATCTAACACTTTTATTTTCATATTCATAAATATTACACTATGATGTCTAATATCGCATCAAAAATATTACAGTTACTAATTTT
>JXCR01000841.1:0-65739 GCA_002079205.1 Phalaenopsis hybrid cultivar
AAAAGAAAAATAAAGGGATAGCAGTTTCTGAATTTCAAGTTTAAGATCTAAGCTAGCAAGATATTCTACTTTATAACAGATATGCAATTAAGATAAGTTATAAACTATCTAATTCACACTACTAAACACAAAACAACACATACTACCCTAAAATTTAAAAATAAAATACTAACTACCACAAATGTCATAATAACAATAATACATAAAAGTCCTGTCGGCGTTATTTTGTGTTGGAGGAGTTGCCCGTAAGAAGCTGTCGGTCACCGGAATCGAAATCTCGTTACCCGCCTCAGAAGGACATTTTAAATTACATATATATTTAGTTTTAGAAAAATATGAAATCAAGCTGACCTCATATTTTCCATAGTTTAAATGAAAGTGTTGTACCTCAAATCTTGTATCTATCCCGAAGGATAAACACAAGACTTAAGGATGAGGCTTGATTAAAAAAACTAAAGAATATATGACATTTGTTTGGTCAGCGAAACCTTTATATTTGCCCACAAGTTCCCTTATTTAATATAAAGAATTAAATAGGGTTTATATTAAGCTAGGTTCAAAAGAAGCTTCTTATAAGGGCAAGCCCCTATAGTTAATTACATCTTAAATGACCAAAGTCACCTAAGAAGCTCTCGATAAAAATCAGGAAATATTATCTTCAAGGAGTTTCAAAGGGTAGGACTTTTCAATGATAAAAATCAGGAAATATTATCTTCAAGTAATTTCAAAGAGTAGGACTCTTCAACGAAATCAGGGTAAGCCCCTATAGTTAATTACATCTTAAATGACCAAAGTCACCTAAGAAAACTCTCGATAAAAAAAAAAAATATTATGTTTAAGGAATTTCAAAGGGTAGGACTTTTGAATGAGATCAGAAATAGAGGTGTGAAATGGTATTGGTTCAAATTTAGAACATTTTGTTGTAGAGTCCAAAGAAGGAAGAACTAGGGGATGTCATGGATCCAGAGGGGAACCTCGGTGACTTCCCAAGCTATCCTAATGTTTGGCTTCAGTTTTGAAGATAAATGTTTAAGTGTTCCATCCTGCCAATTTTATTAGTTAGCACTTACATTCGTGTTAAATTATCAAATAAATAACCTAGAAGATGTGAGGGTTTAGGTTGTGATGGACGATAAACTTGGAATTTTAAGACAAGTTAGGGCTTATATTGTATTGCAGGGGTATACAAAAGCCAAAAGATAAGATGAGGATTTACGTTGCACAAGCAAGCAACCTCAAAGTCCTATAGCTTTGTTGTTTATATCTAGAGAAGGAAGTTTGGTTTAGCTGGAGAAGACAGGTTTTGCTTTTGAAGATGGTCGTTCTGCCCACCATGCTAGCTCCAAGCTCCTTGCCGTGACGAGTTTGAATTTTCTAGTGTGTCAAGTTATGATATTAAATCAGGTAGCCCTATGGTTGAAGTTCTTTAAATTTTATGGGGGCATTTTAAAGTTTATTAGAGCGACACCGGTTACGATCCTACGGCTCCCTAGTTCCGACACCATTATTTTATATTCGATTCACTTGGTCCAAATGAATTTACTAAACTCAACCTAATGAGTTTCATAATTTCATTTAGACTGAGGGAAGCCTCGTTAGCAACCGCAGGTTACCTCCTCCAAGGAATTTCTGATCATCTGATAGAGGCATCTTAATTTAATTACAAGTGTAGTTTTGTGTGATGTTTGTGATTAAATTTTGAGTTGTTTTATATTTTGAATATTGTGGAGGTGAATTTTCTCTTGGTTGATTGTTGTTTTGGTTTTGGTTTTGGTTTTGTGGCTATCCTAATAGTTTTAGTTTTCATTTAGGGTGGCGTCATTATTTAGCATGCAAATTTTCAAGTATAAAAGTACAGTATGAAAGTACAAGAAAGACGACGCTAAAAACTGTAAAAGCATACCTGTCGAGTCATATCGTTCCACCACCTGAAACTCAAAAGGTATGTTAAGGAAGTTTATATGAAACAGGGAAGTAAAATTTTGATGACCTATCTAACCCTAGATCATATCTTGGTGGGTCCTTAGGAGTTTAATTAAGGATGATGTTGTCAAGCAAAATATATTAAGCTTCGTAGATCTCCGAGGTACCCAACAGGTTAAGAGGAAGAAGCAGGTCCATGATTCCCTCTTATCACCTGGTGAAAAGCCTCGAGCTCATTTAAACTTATTCTTTTTCTTTGTAATTCATTCTATGAACACCCTAATGCTCAATGAACATTGATGTATCAATTATTTCTCAGAGTAAGGTAATTCTCATATGTAATTTAATTTTGATGATTATGTGGGTGAAGACCCTTAAAGAGGCAAGTTAGTGTTATTGGAACACTTGGCCAAATTTTGGTCCTAATTGGGCTTGCTGTGTTTGAAAGATGTTCTAATTTTCAATGTTATTTACTTTTCTAATCCTCATTTAAATGAAACTTGATTTAGCCTAAGTCACTACTAAACTCTTAAGGCCTAAGAGAGTGTCTTAATTAGTTTTGAAAATGTTAAGCTTTAGGTGGCCATGATTCATGATTTGAATTTCATTTGAAAACCAAAATAGGGGTAATAAATTGATTAATTATTGACTTCAAAAGTCACACCCTTAAGTTCTGGGTTCATATTATTTTAATAAACTCCCAAATTTTAATAATTTAAAATTTTACTAACTTGTCTTTTCAAATAATAAAGTTATGTTAGTTTCTTCCAATTAATCCCTTGTGTTTCAAACATCAATTTATGATTAGAGGTTGCCCATTTCTCTTTTGAATTAAGCTTAAATGTTAATTAAGGCTAAATTTCCAAAATTACACATTTTCCCCTAAGGCTCCAACACTTCATAATTTGTCAAATTAAATTCAAATGACTTTGAAATTTTTATCCTACCTCATTCATGGGTCAATAAATACATTAGAGGAGAAAATGTGATTTTTGAAATTTTATCTTAATTTATATAATTATTTTCATACAAACATAGGATTTTTCAAAGAAAATTCTTAACTTGACCAAGCTAAATCCTAATCCCTTAAAATTTTCACCAGAGGTAGACCTAAATCAGAGAAGTATTTGGACTAAACTTCAAAATTTTTTAAATTTTTTTTGAATTTTAAGAATTATTTTAAGTTATGGGGTATTTATTAAATATAAAATATTTTAAATATGGAANAAATAAATGTAGGTAGAAAATATTGTAAGGTAAATAAAGAGAAATTGCAATGCATAAAATGTAAATGCATACCTGGGCCTCAGCTATCGCTACATGGTTAGTCTCATAAAACAAAATATAATTTGCACAAAATTTAAATGAATTACAGGAAAGTAAACAGGAGCATCCAATGCGAGAAAATTAAAAAAAACGAATCATAATAAAACACAAGCAAGTAAAAGAAAACTCATAGTCACATATGGAAGATCGGAACTAAGTGTAAGACATTTGTACAGGTGGGGGTTCAGAGCTGGATTGTGTACTTCCCAACCTTGAGTAAGAGTTACCAACTTGATAAGCTAAGGAGGGCAATCCTAACTTCGATACAAGTGATTAACCATGGACCTTTATAAGTTTTAATTTTTAGTTTAATTTTCATGCATGTAGAATTTACTTTAGCAAGCAAAAAATATTTTGTTGTTTGACAAATTTATGCAAAGTAGTATAGTCCATGAGTTAATTACTCTTGTCGAGCTAGGACTACTGGTAACCTTAGAGTATCGAGGGCAACCATCTCATCAAGACTCGGGAAATAGTATCATCGGTCCTTATCATTTCCCATTATTAAAGGTCATTGAGGTAGAAATACTAATTTAAATCCAATTTGTATCTCTCATTTAGCACACATTAGCATTATCGTCCTCACCCTAACTACCTAAACCTAGGACTTACTATGCCCGATGATTTATATATGGTAAAAACCAAATACTCCCAATTGCCGACAAGGATTTAAATACCTTAGAGAAGACTTAAATTCTTGAGCATTGGGTCTAAATGTAAGATAAGTAGTGTAGGGTATTTTATTGATTTAAGTAATTTAACGGGTCCCGGGTCATAACTTGGTGGGNGTCCTCTAACCACAGTGAACCTACCAAGCAAGTCCCATATTTTTTTGATTTATATTTTAATTTTTACAATTATTTAATTGAAATAAAGAGACCTAACATGGAAAATTAGATTAGGCGCGTCCTTTGACTTAAGAAAAAACTAAGAGGACACTCCTAATCACATGAATATCAAACCCTCAAAATTTCATGCCATGGTGACTGATATTAATTTTTTTAAAATTAAAACAAGTTTTAGAGTCATTAACTAATTAAAAACAAAACACATGACAAATTTTTTTTTTAGTTCATAATATTCTCCTCTATTCATTGAGCATAGGAGTATTTTTATTTTATTTTTATGATTTTACTACACCAAGTTCATTTTTAAAGTTTTTTAAATTAATTTAAATCAAAAAGTCCTTTTTTTCTACTTATCCATGCGGCAGCCATGCAATCCTTGGCAGCTATGAAAGAATATGTGATGGCTCTTGATTGGCGGTGCTTTACCCCTCAACTTGCCACGAGGTCTGCGGTTCACGCTCCTTCGTCTCATCCAACGCGATCGCAACTGTCCACCCAATACATGTGGAAATGAACGACATCCATTCATTGTCCCCATATATTCACACCCGAGAGCTGTCCACACTAAAACACTTCAATCTCACTCAATACAAAGCCAAATCAATCATGGTTTGTTGTTATAGCTTCATCTAGTCAAAACAAACACATCCATATGGTTAAAAGCATATCAAATAAACATTCTTTTCACAATCAATGAAACTGAGCTCAAAATTAATATATTGAGCTTATACGTTTGCCCAAGGGTGATACCTTAATCAGGTTTGTTCTAGAGCTTCATCTTGAGTCCATGAACATCCTCCAAGAGTTGATTTGAGTTGAGGTTGGGTCTGTATAAAATTTCAATCAAAAGGTGACATGGGCTTGAGATGGGAGTAGGTTAGAGTGCTCGGAAGTGAGGGATTTTGATTTGGAAAGTGTTCTTAATCTTTGGTGAAGCTTAAGAGTAGTTCAATTTAAGGTTTGATGAAGGTTGTTAGGATGGCCTTGAAATTTCCCTATGTTTGATCTCCGAATTTGAGCTTTGAAGGGGAAATGGAGGCTGGAAGATGGTGGGGATGAGCTTCACAAGGTTGTTGGAAATTCTAGGAACAATTTGGTAGGGCTTCTCCAAGGTATCAGTGCATCACTCATTTTGTCCATGCAGGGTGGTGTTTAAATAGCCATGGCCATGGTGGCTAACTGGTAAAGCCAACGCGTGGAAAAAGTTGCTTAGGTGGAGGGTTGAGTGGCGCAATTCACTAATTGGAGTGAGCCACATTGGATGGGTGCATTTTGGTATACGCCATGGGGAAGACTTCTCGGTTTTGGGTTTTCCGGCAACTAGACCACCCAACCAAGGCTGGGGTGGCAACTAGCTGGCTTAGAGAGGTTAGTGGGGAGCTTAATTGTGATCGGGATGGAAGTTTAATCAAGTGATGACAAGCTTGTGCAACTTAGTCAATTTTTGGAAGAGGCTCCCCAATTTGAGGGATCATTGATCCATGGCACCAATTTAGGATTTTAATTGATGTGATTAGCACCCTAGGAGGTTAACCAAGGCAAAACAAGGCTAAGCATGGATTAATTCCAATGTGTTAGGTTAACTTAGGTTTTGGGCTAAAAGTTGGGTTTGGGCTTGACTTGGGCTTAGATTCAAATCAAATGAAGACTTGATTTGGTCTAGGAAAATGTCATGAGGAGTTTGGGAAACAAGTTTTGAGAAATTGCATTGATTGCAAGGCTTAATTTAATGAAATTTTGGCTTAGGTTCGATTTAGGGCATTTGGTTTGGAGTTAAAATTTAGGCTTATAATTGGGTTCAATTGGGTTGGATGTTAATTTCAATTAGGCTTAGAATGATGGATTTTGATTTAGTTTTGAAATTGGTTGACTTTCAAAATCAATTTGGTGGAAATTAGAGATGATTTGGGGACTTCGGGCATTAAGAGGCAATGTGGGAATTTTAGCCAATTTTGAGGAATTTAGGTGCAATTGAGATCATTCTGTTGTTAGGATTGATTTTGGGGATATTTGGAGTGAATTTGGAAGTTTTAAGAATTTTTTGGAAATGAAGGAAATTTTGGTAATTTTTTAAAATTTTTGGGGTAGAAGGCCAATGATGGATATTTAGGTAGAATTGAAGGCTATTGGATATGCTAATCAAGATGATTACATTCTTTGTGTCATGAGAACAAGGGGAAGTCTATCTTAGACCTTCCATGTGCTAGTCCTGGCCATCCTAACAATAAGCTAAGAACTTTGGGACCACCCACATGAGTTTCTAAAAGAGGGGAGAAATAAGCTAAGTGGAGGTGNGTGTTTAGGTAGAATTGAAGGCTATTGGATATGCTAATCAAGATGAGTACATTCTTTGTGTCATGAGACCAAGGGGAAGTCCATTTTAGACCTTCCATGTGCTGGTCCTGGCCATCCTAGCAATAAGCTAAGAACTTTGGGACCACCCACATGAGTTTCTAAAAGAGGGGAGAAATAAGCTAAGTGGAGGTGATTTTAGGGTTTTTGGAATGTGAGTGTGTGTCTGACCAAGATGACGACCAAACCACCCAGGGCTAACCTTAAGGCCTGACAATCCTATGGGGACTCCCCTTGAGCTCCCCCATGTTGGTTTTAACCTTCTAAGTGTTAGAGTTCATCACTAACAAGTGGAACTTCAAGAAGAGTAAAGAGAAGTTTAGAATTTCTAATGAGGTATGGTTCCATTATTAGTCCTCGAAGATAGTCAACAAGAAAGTCCTATGGCCATATCCTAGGCTTCTAAGGAAGAATGACAAGAGATCCACAAAAGTGAGGTCAACAAATGGACCCTCAATAGGTGTGGTGTGTCAGGCAAGCACATCATGCATATTGGCGTTAATTGAATAGATTAACCAAACCAACATAGACATTCTAAGCCAAAAAACTTAAAACAGAGCAGTGAACGTGTGAAGAAGGCTTCCGCTGGGTGAAACTTAGATCGAACTATGCAATTTCGTTATGATTTTGGTTCTTTAAAGGGGTGTTTTATGAATTTAGATTTATGATTTCAATTTTGAATTAGATTTTGTGAATTAGATTTTGTTATTTTATGGAATTTAAAATTTAGAAAAGCAAGAAGACTGAGTTGAGACAGAATGTAGAGGGACTCACATCCAACTCAAGGACCAGTGAGGAAAAGGAGTGTTGCTTTAGGGGGGAAGCATAAGGACTAACATTTAACCCAAAAAAGTAACAGAAGTCAAGAGAGTGCCACATTTGGAAGGAAAGCACAGGGACTCACATCTAACCTAAGAGGTGACAAGCAATGTTGAGAAGAGAATAGGATGCCTTGCTCCATTTAAGGGGGCTCACACCTATCTTCAAGTGTTGTGAAGATAATCAGATGCCTTGTTCCATTTAAGGGGATCTCATACTGATCTTAAAGAGAAAAAATCAGAATTTAGGTACTGATCCTAAGATGAAAATTTGAATTTAGGCATCGATCCTGAAAATGAGAATTGGAATTTAGGTGCCAACCTCCGAATGAGGATCGTAATTTAGGTACTGACCTTGAGAATTTGATTCTTCTACTTTGGGAAGGAAAGCTCACAGACTCACAACCAACCTAAGAGGTTGTAGAGGGAATAAGAATTTAGGTACTGAGCCCTAGATGGAAATTGGAATTTAGGGAATGAGAATCAAAATTTAGGTACCAACCTCGAGAAATTGATTTTGCTACATTGGGAAAGAAAGCTCAAGGACTTGCATCCCATCCAAGAGGTAGCAGAGGGAATCAAAATTAGGTACTAACCCTGAGATGGGAATTGAAATTTAGGTACCAAACCTGAAATGAGAATCAAAATTAGGTACGAATCTTGAGAAATTAATTTTGCTAAATTGGGAAGGAAAGCTCGGGGACTCACATCCAAACCAGAGGTAGCGGAGGGAATCAAAATTTAGGTACTTACCCCGAGATGAGAATTGGAATTTATTTAGCAACCTGGGAATGAGAATCAAAATTTAGGTACTGATCACTTGATACTGCTAATATGCAAAGTACAACAATAATTCAAATTATATTTCACTTATATTTCCTTACTTTGCAACAAAACAAAAAACTTGATCCTGAAGAAAATAAGAATTTAACTTTTAATTTATATATATTAGGTAATACGCAAGTATATGTATCGTTATCAAGTAATACGAGACTTTTTGATTAAGACCTCAATATCGAACCCACAGANCAAGAGTTCATCACTAACAAGTGGAACTCCAAGAAGAGTAAAGAGAAGGTTAGAATTTCTAATGGGGGTATGGTTCCATTATAGTCCTCGAGGATAGTCAACAAGAAAGTCCTATGGCCATATCCTAGGCTTCTAAGGAAGAATGACAAGAGATCCACAAAAGTGAGGTCAACAATGGACCCTCAATAGGTGTGGTGTGTCAGGCAAGCACATCATGCATATTAGCGTTAATTGAATAGATTAACCAAACCAACATAGACATTCTAAGCCAAAAAACTTAGAATAGAGCAGTGAACGTGTGAAGAAGGCTTCCGCTGGGTGAAACTTAGATCGAACTATGCAATTTCGTTATAATTTTGGTTCTTTAAAGGGGTTTTTAATGAATTTAGATTTTTATTTATGATTTCAATTTTGAATTAGATTTTGTGAATTAAATTTTGTTATTTTGCGGAATTTAAAATTTAGAAAAGCAAGAAGACTGAGTTGAGACAGAATGCAGAGGGACTCACATCTAACTCAAGGACCAGTGAGGAAAAGGAGTGTTGCTTTGGGGGGAAAGCATAAGGACTAACATCTAACCCAAAAAAGTAACAGAAGTCAAGAGAGTTCCACATTTGGAAGGAAAGCACAGGGACTCACATCTAACCCAAGAGGTGACAAGCAATGTTGAGAACAGAATAGGATGTCTTGCTCCATTTAAGGGGGCTCAATGTTGAGAACAGAATAGGATGTCTTGCTCCATTTAAGGGGGCTCACACCTATCTTGAAGTGTTTTGAAGATAATCAGATGCCTTGTTCCATTTAAGGGGATCTCATACTGATCTTAAAGAGAAAAAATCAAAATTTAGGTACTGATTCTATGATGGAAATTTGAATTTAGGCATCGACCCTGAAAATGAGAATTGGAATTTAGGTGCCAACCTCCGAATAAGAATCGTAATTTAGGTACTGACCTTGAGAATTTGATTCTTCTACATTGGGAAGGAAATCTCAGAGACTCACAACCAACCTAAGAGGTTGTAGAGGGAATAAGAATTTAGGTACTGAGCCCTAGATGGAAATTGGAATTTAGGGAATGAGAATCAAAATTTAGGTACCAATTGATTTTGCTACATTGGGAAAGAAAGCTCAAGGACTTGCATCCCATCCAAGAGGTAGCAGAGAGAATCAAAATTAGGTACTAACCCTGAGATGGAAATTGAAATTTAGGTACCAAAATTGAAATGAGAATCAAAATTAGGTACGAACCTTGAGAAATTAATTTTGCTAAATTGGGAAGGAAAGCTTGGGGACTCACATCCAAACCAAGAGGTAGCGGAGGGAATCAAAATTTAGGTACTTACCCCGAGATGAGAATTGGAATTTAGTTAGCAACCTGGGAATGAGAATCAAAATTTAGGTACTGATCCCTTGATACTGCTAATATGCAAAGTACAACAATAATTCAAATTACATTTCACTTATATTTCCTTACTTTGCAACAAAACCAAAAACTTGATCCTGAAGAAAATAAGAATTTAACTTTTAATTTATATATATTAAGATACTACGCAAGTATATGTATCGTTATCAAGTAATACGAGACTTTTTGATTAAGACCTCAATATTGAACCCACAGAGAATTTATACAATAGCACTTTTAGAAAACTTTCTATTTTGAAAAAGAAAATTACTTAAACTGAATATATTTTGCAGTAACAAAAAGTCAAATATTTTTGATATTTTTGATATTTTCACAAAACAATAACAACTTAAAAAGATAACTAGAGTTTTGTAGATGAAAAACACTTAATAAGAAAAATGTCTTTCTTCTTATCATGAATCAGTAATAAGTACAAGAATTCTGTTATGGAAGTATACAAATTAAGTTGTGCCAAATAGGAGCAATAATATTCTTTACCCTTAGTAGAGTTGTTATAAAGAACATTGGCTAATTTAAAGTTTGAATAGTTATGAAGACCGGCTAGATAGTGAAGATACTAGCTCTCACTCTAAAGTTCCCTTGATTCCTTCCACCTGGGGGCTAACATCTCGTATCAAAACCTAAAATAATAAACCAAGTTGTGTGCTTTAACCTGTCACTTTAAAGTCCTCTAAGTTTACACCCTTCAATGAATATTTTCTTATTTATTTTCACTTAATCATATGAATACCTTCCATTTATTTTCAAAGCAAAAAGTCTCAATTAAAACCAAAGGTAGTCTCAAAGTAAAAAGATTAAAACTTATCTCAAGTTATCCACCAAACTCTTAAAGTTCCTTTGAATCTCTTTTCTTTATAATCACTCAAAATAAAATAATAAATAGGATAAAATAAAAGTAAAAGTAATTCCTGAAAATCTCTCTGAACTAACTCCTCAAATTGATAAAATTTCAAAACTTTCCAATACTTTCAGGACTCTTTTCAAAGTCCTCTCTTCTTTATTTTATAATTTTCCAAGAGGTGCCTTGGAAACTCCTCAAAATGTGTCCCAATTCAATATATTTCCCAAAGATATGCATCCTTTAATGATAATTTTCGTCCATGGTGGTTATAACTACTTATTAAGCCAATGGGTGCCTAAAAAACCTCTTCAAAATTCACAAAAACAGACTTTACTCATCTAGTAACTGTCATTAGCGGTTAAGCGCGGGACCTCTGGTGCTTAGACGTGGCCTTCTCTGTTTAACCAACACTTAAGCCCAGGATCTGGCGCTTAGGCGCCAAAACTCATTTGCACATTTTTCACCTTTTTGCTCAAAATTTGATCCTTTTTTCACTCCTTTAAGTATTTTTCACCCTTTTTACCTGTATCTGCAAGAAAAACACAAAANTAAAAAGTCAAATATTTTTGATAATTTTTATATTTTCATAAAACAATAACAACAATTAAAAAAGATAACTAGAGTTTTGTAGATGAAAAACACTTAATAAGAAAAATGTCTTTCTTCCTATCATGAATCAGTAATAAGTATAAGAATTCTGTTATGGAAGTATACAAATTAAGTTGTGTCAAATAGGAGCAATAATATTCTTTACCCTTAGTAGAGTTGCTATAAAGAACATTGGCTAATTTAAAGTTTGAATAGTTATGAAGACCGGCTAGATAGGGAAGAAACTAGCTCTCACTCTAAAGTTCCATTAATTCATTCCACCTGGGGGCTAACATCTCGTATCAAAACCTAAAATAATAAACCAAGTTGTGTGCTTTAACCTGTCACTTTAAAGTCCTCTAAGTCTACACCCTTCAATGAATATTTTCTTATTTATTTTCACTCAATCATATGAATACCTTCCATTTATTTTAAAAGCAAAAAGTCTCAATTAAAACCAAAAGTAGTCTCAAAGCAAAAAGATTAAAACTTATCTCAAGTTATCCACCAAACTCTTAAAGTTCCTTTGAATCTCATTTCTTTATAATCACTCAAAATAAACTAATAAAAAGGATAAAATAAAAGTAAAAGTGATTCCTGAAAATCTCTCTGAACTAACTCCTCAAATTGATAAACTTTCAAAACTTTCCAATACTTTCAAGACTCTTTTCAAAGTCTTCTCTTCTTTATTTTATAGTTTTCCAAGAGGTGCCTTGGAAACTCCTCAAAATGTGTCCCAATTCGATATATTTCCCAAAGAGATGCATCCTTTAATGATAACTTTTGTCCATGGTGGTTATCACTACTTATTAAGCCAATGGGTGCCTAAAAAACCTCTTCAAAATTCACAAAAACAGACTTTACTCGTCTAGTAACTGTCATTGGCGGTTAAGCGCGGGACCTCTGGTGCTTAGGCGTGGCCTTCTCTGTTTAACCAGCACTTAAGCGCCGGATCTGGCGCTTAGGCGCCAAAACTCATTTGCACATTTTTCACCTTTTTGCTCCAATTTGATCCTTTTTTCACTCCTTTAAGTATTTTTCACCCTTTTTACCTGTATCTGCAAGAAAAACACAAAAATACCTTCCATTAAAGCAAACATCTAAAAAAAAGGTATAAAAATGTGTTTAAAAATACTATATTTTAGGTGTATCAAAATCCCCAAAACTTAAAATGTTACTTGCCTTAAGTGACACTTCAATCTTTAAATACTAAATATGTATGATATGTATATGAGTTTTTTTAGGAGTTACTAAAATTTAGATTTAGAAATATAGCAGTCTAATTTAGAAAAAAATATTTAGTAAATGAAACCAAGTTAAAGTTTAGAAATTCTTAATGTTAAGAAAGATGAAAATATGAGTTTCTATTTAATTCAGAAGTAGTATTGTAAATTTTTCAAATTTAGAATTTAGTTCTTTCATTATCTTTACTTAAAAATTTTCATTAAAAATAATTTTACTTACTATACTATATCCATAAGCTTAAGAGTTTCTGAAGACTTATACTTTAAAAAGATCAAATGTACAACCAATTTTTGATTAGGCACTAATCCTCAAGCTTCTCCATCCNAACCAAGTTAAAGTTTAGAAATTCTTAATGTTTAGAAAGATGAAAATATGAGTTTCTATTTAATTCAGAAATGTATTGTAAAATTTTCAAATTTAGAATTTAGTTCTTTCATTATCTTTACTTAAAAATTTTCATTAGAAATAATTTTACTTACTATATTATATCCATAAGCTTAAGAGTTTCTGAGGACTTATACTTTAAAAAGATCAAATGTACAACCAATTTTTGATTAGGCACTAATCCTCAAGCTTCTCCATCCTAATTTTTTTTATCTTTTTCTTTTTCTTTTTCTTTTTCTTTTTCTTTTCCTTCTCTTTTTCTTTTCATTTTCTTTTCTTTCTTTTTTTTTCTTTTTTTTTCTTTTCTTTCTCTTTCAGGCAAGGACTACTATCTCTGGATAGGCCTTTAATGATTTTGAATTCNGTCCTAATTTTTTTTTTCTCTTTTTCATTTTCTTTTTCTTTTCTTTCTCTTTTTCTTTTCGTTTTCTTTTCTTTCATTTTTTTTCTTTTTTTTTTCTTTTCTTTCTCTTTCAGGCAAGGACTACTATCTCTGGATAGGCCTTTAATGATTTTGAATTCTACTTCTCCTTTTCTAAAGCAAAGTCTTGATATAAGTCTTTTACTTATGAATATAATAATAGTTTTGAAAAGTATTTTAATAATAGAAATTTAAGTATTAAAAATAGAAGTCTAAATTATCTAAATTTTTCAAAAATACAATTTTTCTTACTAAAGATAGTTACTTATATATTTTCTCATCTAAAAACTTTTTAACAATTTTCTTACTAAAGATAGTCACTTATATTAATCATTTTCTATACTAAAAATTTTTAACTTTAAACTTTTTCTTCATTACTAAATATTTTAGTTAAATTTTCTTACTCATTTCTAAAATCAAATTTTAATTCCCTAATATAACTTCATATACATAATCAATTTTTNTATTTTAGATAAATTTTCTTACTCATTTCTAAAATCAAATTTTAATTCCCTAATATAACTTCATATACATACCTTACTCATTTCTAAAATCAAATTTTACTTCCCTAATATAACTTCATATACATGATCATTTTTTCTTTTAAAATCAAAAAAATTCCACTTTTTAAAATATTTTTCATCCCCAAACTTAAATTTTTAATAGATTAAACACTTTAGCATCAGATATATATAAGCAGGACTGAAAATTTAAAAATAACATGCTAACAGGAATTNGTTTTTAAAATATTTTTCATCCCCAAACTTAAATTTTTAACAGATTAAACACTTTAGCATCAGATATATATAAGCAGGACTGAAAATTTAAAAATAACATGCTAACAGGAATTTTAAACCATAATGATACAAGTATAAAACTAAAAACAGGAGTAAAATTAATTTTTGATCAAANAGGAGTAAAATTAATTTTTGTTCAAAGTTTCTATATTTTCATTTTACTTTAACATGTAGAGATTCAATAGACTTCTAAACAGTGGATATAAACATAAAAGCAAACATACACACTACTGACATCACAATCTTAACATAAAGACAAACTTGCAAACTTGAAAAAAGAAAAATAAAGGGATAGCAGTTTCTGAATTTCAAGTTTAAGATCTAAGCTAGCAAGATTTTCTACTTTATAACAAATATGAAATTAAGATAAGTTATAAACTATCTAAAACACACTACTAAACACAAAACAACACTTACTACCCTAAAATTTAAAAATAAAATACTAACTACCACAAATGTCATAATAACAATAATACATAAAAGTACTGTCGGCATTATTTTGTGTTGGAGGAGTTGCCCGTAAGAAGCTGTCGGTCACCGGAATCGAAATCTCGTTGCCCGCATGGGAAGGACATTTTAAATTACATATATATTTAGTTTTAGAAAAATATGAAATCAAGCTGACCTCATATTTTCCATAGTTTAAATGAAAGTGTTGTACCTCAAATCCTGTATATATCCCGAAGGATAAACACAAGACTTAAGGATGAGGCTCGATTAAAAAAACTAAAGAATATATGACATTTGTTTGGTCAACGAAACCTTTATATTTGCCCACAAGTTCCCCTATTTAATATAAATATTTAAATAGGGTTTATATTAAGCTGGGTTCGAAAAAAGCTTCCTATAAGAGCAAGCCCCTATAGTTAATTACATCTTAAATGACCAAAGTCACCTAAGAAGACTCGCGATAAGGGTAAGCCCCTATAGTTAATTACATCTTAAATGACCAAAGTCACCTAAGAAAACTCTCGATAAAAAAAAAAAATATTATGTTTAAGGAATTTCAAAGGGTAGGACTTTTCAATGAGGTCAGAAATAGAGGAGTGAAATGGTATTGGTTCAAATTTGGAACATTTTGTTGTAGAGTCCAAAGGAGGAAGAACTAGGAGATGTCATGGATTCAGAGGGGAACCTCGGTGACTTTCCAAGCTATCCTAATGTTTGGCTTCAGTTTTGAGGATAAATGTTCAAGTGTTCCATCTTGCCAATTTTATTAGTTAGCACTTACATTCGTGTGAATTTATCACATAAATAACCTACAAGATGTGAGGGTTTAGGTCGTGACGGACGATAAACTTGGAATTCTAAGACAAGTTAGGGCTTATATTGTATTGCAGGGGTATACAAAGGCCAAAAGATAAGATGAGGATTTACGTTGCACAAGCAAGCAACCTCAAAGTCCTACAGCTTTGTTGTTTATATCTAGAGAAGGAAGATTAGTTTAGCTGGAGAAGACAGGTTTTTCTTTTGAAGATGGTCGTGTTGCCCACAATGCTAGCTCCAAGCTCCTTGCCGTGACGAGTTTGAATTTTCTAGTGTGTCAAGTTATGATGTTAAATCAGGTGGCCCTATGGTTGAGGTTCTTTAAATTTTATGGGGGCATTTTAAAGTTTATTAGAGCGACACCGGTTAGGATCGTACGGCTCCCTAGTTCAGACATCATTATTTTCTATTTGATTCACTTGGTCTAAATGAATTTACTAAACTCAACCTAATGAGTTTTATAATTTCATTTAGACTGAGGGAAGCCTCGTTAGCAATCGCAGGTTACCTCCTCCAAGGAATTTCTGATCATCTGATAGAGGCATCTTAATTTAATTGTAATTGTAGTATTGTGTGATGTTTGTGATTAATCTTAATTTAATTGTAATTGTAGTATTGTGTGATGTTTGTGATTAAATTTTGAGTTGTTTTATATTTTGAATGTTGTGGAGGTGAATTATCTCTTGGTTGATTGTAGTTTTGGTTTTGGTTTTGGTTTTGGTTTTCTGGCTATCCTAATAGTTCTAGTTTTCAATCAGGGTGGCGTCATTGTTTAGCATGCAAATTTTTAGGTATAAAAGTACAGTATGAAAGTACAAGAAAGACGACGCTAAAAACTGTAAAAGCGTACCTGGCGAGTCATCTCGTTCCACCACCTGAAACTCAAAAGGTATGTTAAGGAAGTTTATATGAAACAGGGAAGCAAAATTTTGATGACCTATCTAACCCTAGGTCATATCTTGGTGGGTCCTTAGGGGTTTAATTAAGGATGATGTTGTCAAGCAAAATATATTAAGTTTCGTAGATCTCCGAGGTATCCAACAGGTTAAGAGGAAGAAGCAGGTCCATGATTCCCTCATATCGCCTGGTGAAAAGCCTCGAGCTCTTTTAAACTTATTATTTTTCTTAGTAATTTATTCTATGAACACCCTAATGCTCAATGAACATTGATGTATCAATTATTTCTCAGAGTAAGGTAATTCTCATATGTAATTTAATTTTGAAGATTATGTGGGTGAAGACCCTTAAAGAGGCAAGTTAGTGTTATTGGAACATTTGGCCAAATTTTTATCCTAATTGTGCTTGTAGTGTTTGAAAGATGTTCTAATTTTCAATGATATTTACTTTTCTAATCAAATTGGGCTTGCTGTGTTTGAAAGATGTTCTAATTTTCAATGTTATTTACTTTTCTAATCCTCATTTAAATGAAACTTAATTTAGCCTAAGTCACTACTAAACCCTTAAGGCCTAAGTGAGTGTCTTAATTAGTTTTGAAAAGGCTAAGCTTTAGGTGGTCATGATTCATGATTTGAATTTCATTTGAAAACCAAAATAGTGGTAATAAATTGATTAATTATTGAATTCAAAAGTCACACCCTTAAGTTCTGGGTTCATATTATTTTAATAAACTCCCAAATTTTAATAATTTAAAATTTTATTAACTTGTCTTTTCAAATAATAAAGTTATGTTAGTTTCTACCAATTAACCCCATGTGTTTCAAACATCAATTTATGATCAGAGGTTGCCCATTTGCCTCCTTGAATTAAGCCTAAATGTTAATTAAGGCTAAATTTCCAAAATTACACATTTGCCTCTACTCTTTGACTTAAGCCTAAATGTTAATTAAGGCAAGATTTCCAAAATTACACATTTGCCCCTAAGCCTTGAATTAATCCTAAATGTTAATTAAGGCAAAATTTCCAAAATTACACATTTGCCCCTAAGGCTCCAACATTTCATAATTTGTCAAATTAAATTCAAATGACTTTGAAATTTTTATCCTACCTCATTCATGGGTCAATAAATACATCAGAGGAGAAAATGTGATTTTTTAAATTTTATCTTAATTTATATAATTATTTTCATACAAAAGTAGGATTTTTCAAAGAAAATTCTTAACTTGACCAAGCTAAATCCTAATCCCTTGAAATTTTCACCAGAGGTAGACCTAGATCAGAGAAGTATTTGGACTAAACTTCAAAAATTTTTAAATTTTTTTTTGAATTTTAAGAATTATTTTAAGTTATGGGGTATTTATTAAATATAAAATATTTTAAATATGGAAAATTAAGTTTTATATTTTTGAAAAATCTTTCTGAGGTCAGAGAACTTATAGGAGAAAATTTTATATTTTTTTGAGTTATATTTGACTTATTGGAATTAGTTTTAGCCTTTAAAAATTATTTTTAAGTTTTAAAATTCAGTATCTTTATTTAGAAAATTAGGAAAAATATTTAATTNGAAGAGAAAATTTTATATTTTTTTGAGTTATCTTTGACTTACTGGAATTAGTTTTAGCCTTTACAAATTATTTTTAAGTTTTAAAATTCAGTATCTTTATTTATAAAATTAGGAAAAATATTCTAATTGTTCCTAAGTGCTTACGAAGCAATTTAGAATATTTTCATGAAATTTATTATTTTTATGATCTTTATGGATTTTCAATTATTTAAATATNTAATTGTTTCTAAGTGCTTAGGAAGCAATTTAGAATATTTTCATGAAATTTATTATTTTTATGATCTTTATGGATTTTCAATTATTTAAATATTTTAAATTATTTAAAAATCAAGTTTTTATTTTAAACTCTTTTATTTTTAGAAAATACCTTAATCACAGAGAACTCAAAAAAACAAGTTTTATAATTTTTCAAGTTATATTTTAATTATTAAAAATCATTTTGGTACCAAAAATGTTATTTATATTTAAAAAACAACTTAAGTTACCAAATGAACTCAAAATATTTTGGAATTTTTATCGTGAGTTCTCTTGATCCCAAACAATAGTGAAGATAAAAAATCCATTCATTTTGTTGTTTGTATTTTTTCAAAATTTATTATTTTAGTGATTTTGGCTTTGTAAAGATTAGGTGTATTTTGAATGACTCAGCTCGTGAGAAATTTTCTTAAAGACTCTCTGGTCATCATAAACCTTCTAAACTTTTCTTGATTTTTTCTAAGCATCATGCTAATTTCCATGATTATTTTAAGCAAATAATGCACATAAACTTGAAAATTATGATTCTCAGTCTAGGGACCTCCTCTGACTTTGGAAAAATCAAGGAATGTTCTCTAAGATCGAGGAAACAACATGCTAAAATTTTAAGCCATGGTAAGATTACTACATTCATGGAGAATCAAAAAATCCAAATTAGTGTTTTATTTGCATCAAATGGACTCCAAATCATTTCCACATTATTCACCTCTATTCACTGAGTAAAAGAGTATTTTTATTTTTATGATTTTTCTACACCAAGATATGAATTTTTAAAGCTAGAGATAACTTTCAGATTTTTAAAATTCCCTATTTATCTATTTAAACGTGTGGTGCTGACTATATCCTAGGCAGCTCCGAAAGGACGCGTGACACGCTCTAATTGGACGCCACCATTCACGTAGAAGCTGACTCGACCTGCGGTTCATGTAAGAAAATGCTATCTGGCTCGATCTCCTCCATCCATCCGACAGACGCGTGATCAGACAGCTCACCATCATCATCCCCGATAAAGTGATCCCGAGATCGTCCACACTAAAACCCTAAGGTCTCAGCCCATACTCAACCAAATCACATTGGGGTTGTGCACTTTAATTAAGCTTAATTAAATGGAGAATCAAAATAGGCTCGGGAGGCGGAGAGTTTCAATACCTTGGCTCTAAGAAGGGAAGATTCAATCAAAGAGTCTCGACACTTTTGTTGGGGTCTAAAGAAGCTAGGGATTATGCTTCTTACTATGGTGAAATGCTTAGACCCAAATTTGACTAAGGTTGATTTCTGGTGTTGATCTAGAGCTATGCTGAAGGCTCTGTGGAAGGGGGATTTGATAGGGCTTTGGCTTCTCTCAATGTGGTGAAGGTGTGGGTGAGTTTAATTTGAGTTTGGTGGAGTTTAGAGGTGTGGAGGGCTTTGTTCTGTCTTCATCAAGTTTTGAGCTCAAAAATTTGGCTCCGACAAGGGGATCTAAGGCAATGTGGTGGTTGGGTTGCACTAAGGAAGTCTCAAAGAGGCTTTGGGATCAATTTGAGGAAGTCTCATAGAGGAATTTTCAGCTCTCCCTCCATGGCCATGGAGGGGATCATTTTATAAAAATGGCCTTAGGCTTGTTGCTATGGCCAATTAGGCGGTGAAATGTGTTGCCTAGGTGGAGGGCAAAGAGGCTCTAAGCTTCAATTTGGATGAGGTGGCCTCTAGGTTTGAATTGGGTTTNCCCAAAAATGTTATTTATATTTAAGAAACAACTTAAGTTACCAAATGAACTCAAAATACTTTGGAATTTTTATGGTGAGTTCTCTTGATCCCAAACAATAGTGAAGATAAAAAATCCATTCATTTTGTTGTTTGTATTTTTTCAAAATTTATTATTTTAGTGATTTAAGCTTTGTAAAGATTAGGTGTATTTTGAATGACTTAGCTCCTGAGAAATTTTCTTAAAGACTCTCTGGTCATCATAAACCTTCTAAACTTTTCTTGAATTTTTCTAAGCAACATGCTAATTTCCATGATTATTTTAAGCAAATAATGCACATAAACTTGAAAAATATGATTCTCATTCTAGGGACCTCCTCTGACTTTGGAAAAATCAAGGAATGTTCTCTAAGATAGAGGAAACAACATGCTAAAATTTTAAGCCATGGTAAGATTACTACATGCATGGAGAATCAAAAAATCCAAATTAGTGTTTTATTTGCATCAAATGGACTCCAAATTATTTACCAATTATTCTCCTATATTCACTGAGTAAGAGAGTATTTTTATTTTATTTTTATGATTTTTCTACACCAAGATATGAATTTTTAAAGCTAGAGACAACTTTCTGATTTTTAAAATTCCCTATTTATCTATTTAAACGTATGACGCTGACTGTATTTTAGGCAGCTCCGAAAGCACACGTGACACGCTCTAATTAGACGCCACCATTCACGTAGAAGCTGACTCGACCCGCGGTTCATGTAAGAAAATGCTATCTGGCTCGATCTCCTCCATCCATCTGATAGACGCGCGATCGGACAGCTCACCATCATCGTCCCCGATAAAGTGATCCTGAGATCGTCCACACTAAAACCCTAAGGTCTCAACCCATACTTAACCAAATCACCTTGGGGTTGATCATATGGACACGTTTAAGTGAGATAAAAATATCCATACGGTAATCATGCAATTTAATTAAGCTTAATTAAATGGAGAATCAAAATAGGCTTGGGAGGCGGAGAGGTTCAATACCTTGGCTCTGGGAAGGGAAGATTCAATCAGAGAGTCTCGACACGTTTGTTGGGGTCTATAGAAGCTAGGGATTGTGCTTCTTGCTATGGTGAAATGCTTAGACCCAAATTCGACCAAGGTTGATTTCTGGTGTTGATCTAAAGCTATGCTAAAGGCTCTTTGGAAGGGGGATTTGATAGGGCTTTGGCTTCTCTCAATGTGGTGAAGGTGTGGGTGAGTTTAATTTGAGTTTGGTGGAGTTTAGAGGTGTGGAGGGCTTTGTTCTGTCTTCATCAAGTTTTGAGCTCAAAAATTTGGCTCCGACAAGGGGATCTAAGGCAATGTGGTGGTTGGGTTGCACTAAGGAAGTCTCAAGGAGGCTTTGGGATCAATTTGAGGAAGTCTCTTAGAGGAATTTTCAACTCTCCCTCCATGGCCATGGAAGGGATCATTTTATAAAAATGGCCTTAGGCTTGCTGCTATGGCCAATTAGGCGGTGAAATGTGTTGCCTAGGTGGAGGGCAGAGAGGCTTTAAGCTTCAATTTGGATGAGGTGGCCTCTAGGTTTGAATTGGGTTTAATCCCATGGGGGTGGCTCTCAGTTTGGCCATTAGGCTGGCCAGCCGGCCAGGGGAGGTGGTTAGGGAGGTCAAGTGAGCCAGGGAAATATGTCATAGCAACTTAATGTGTTTAGGCTTTGTTTTGGCAATAATATCCTAAGCTTAAGCAAATATGGCATGAAATCCCTTAATTTATGGGACCTTTGGTCCATGTTTTAGTTTNAATTAGGCTGGCCAGCCGACCAGGGGAGGTGGTTAGGGAGGTCAGGTGAGCCAGGAAAATATGTCATAGCAACTTAATGTGTTTAGGCTTTGTTTTGGCAATAATATCGTAAGCTTAAGCAAATATGGAATGAAATCCCTTAATTTAGGGGACCTTTGGTCCATGTTTTAGTTTAGATGGTTTTAAGAGGTTTAGGCTGGTCACTAGGGTCCAGTTAATGGCTGTGGAGTCATTAATTTGGTGACTTTGGGGTACTTATGCCATCTTTAGTGCATGGGTTCAATGTGGGTTCAAGTGATCAAAGCTTGGGTTTGGACTAGGCTAGACATGTCAATTGGCTCAATTGATTGATCAACATTGTGTAGATGATTGTTAAGAAGATTTTTGGTGAAGAGTTGAAGTGATTTTGAGTTCAATTAGTTTGTTAATTTGAGGGATTTGTAAAATTTAGTCAATTTTGGCATTTTTGGCTAGACATGGGTCTAGGTTGGGCTATCCTTAAGATAAGTCCAAATTAAATTGTTCAAATGATCAAGGGAGATGTTGTGAAGATTTCTCATCAAGGAATGGAGTGGAAATTTTGGGGCTAAGACCATCAATTTGGTGAGATTTTGAGACATGGTCAATTTGGGGTCATATTGGGGCTTTTTGGACTTAATTTAAAATAAAATAAAATTCATGCCTCAAGAAGGCCAATTAAAAGTCAAGTTTGATGTATGGGGATGTTATGAAGGTTTTTCAACACAAATTGTGGCAAATGGAGTAGGCCATGGGTTCAATTTGGTGGAACCAAGTCTTGGGGCCAAAATTGGGGTTTTGATCTAAATCAAAATTGGGTTCAAATAATAGATTAATTGAGCTTGGATTTGGTCTAGTTTGGTCACATATAGATTGGATTTGAGTTTAGAATTGAAATTGGGGTAAATTGAGACCAATTTGATAAACATTTGGAGTGATTTGGGGAAAATATGGGCCTTTAAAGGGCAATCTGGGGGGTTTTGTCATAGATGGTCAAATTGATCAAATTGGGTCATGTGATAGTTGAGAAAAATGAAATTGTGAATATTTGGACAGTTTTGGGAAATTTTGGAATTTTTTGGAATTTTGGGCTAAGGAAGGGTATTTTGGTAATTTGGCCAATTTTGGTGATTTTGGGTAGTTTGGTTGTTTCAAGATGTTTGAAATGATTTTTGAACAAAGTTGGGTATTTTGGGTAGATTTGGGAATTTTGGCCAAATTTGGGGTCCCAAAGTTATCTAGTTAATTTGGGGGAATTTAGGGGCAAAATGATAGTTTGAGTATCTTAGAAGAGTTAGAGTGCCAACCACCATCAATAAGCCAGAGACCAATGGAAACCCCATTTTGGGTCCTCTATGTAGTGATCTCAGCCAAACCCTAGCCTAAGGTTAATGGGTTTAGGGGACCACCTACATGAGTCTCCCAAAAGTATTAAAGGACCAAAGTCAGGAAATTTAAGTTTTGGATAGTGAGTGATTGTGAGTGCAAGTTTGTTCCTTAATCCCTAAACCAACACCCATGGTCAACCCTAAGGTCCAGTAGTCCTAACTGTGACTCATCTTAAGTTCTCCCATAATGATCCCACCTACTAAGTGCTAGAGGTTAAGAGCAATATGTGGAACTTTAAGTTGAGTAGAGAAGAGTTTAGAATTTCTAATGATGAGGGTTCCTTGTATATTTTTCTAAGAATAGTTAATAGGAAATTCCTATGGATAGAACTTAGGCTACTAAAGAGAAAAAACCAAACATCAACAAACAGTGAGGTCAACAAGTCCAAAACACAACATAGTCCAAAACAACACACAGATGCAACTAGAATATAAAGTTGATAAAATGGACGGTGGTTACGTGCTCTGATGCAATCTTCTTCAATCGATTTTTTGCTTAAGAAACATCTCCTTGTCTACTTCCTTTACATAACTAGTGTGACTAAATTGCATTTTCAATTACCATCCAATATGCTCCATATGTCCATGAATTTCCAATGCCTTAGTCTCCAATACAGACATGGTATTTTCAATTTTGTTGATTTTCTCTTATATCCCTTCAATACTAACGGCTAAGAAGCCATTATACTTCTCTTGTGCAATTTGACTAATGAATTTCTTCTTCATGGTCTCTTCCTTCTTCAAATCCATCTCCCATGAAGACATCATCTTAAAATCTCTCTCTTTTAGGCTTTAGGGCTAGAAATGATCTGGGATGAAATTCCTTCATTAAACCCTTCTATTTATAAGCCTAAATTCTTCCAATAACTCCTAGACAACAACAACAACAACAAAGCCTTAATCCCACTACGTGGGGTCGGCCACATGAATCCTTTTTTCACCATTGCGTCCTATTTAGTGTCATATTTTCATTTAGTTCTAGTAAATTAAGATCATTTTTAATATTGCATCCTATTTAGTGTCATATTTTCATTTAGTTCTAATAAATTAAGATCATTTTTAATAGCGTCCTATTTAGTGTCATATTTTCATTTAGTTCTAGTAAATTAAGATCATTTTTAATACAATGAGTCCTATTTAGTGTCATATTTTCATTTAATTCTAGTAAATTAAGATCATTTTTAATACAATATCTATTTAGTGTCATATTTTCATTTAGTTCTAATAAATTAAGATCATTTTTTATACAATAACTCCTAGACACGTTTAAAAATTTCCAAGACATGTTTTTGAAAACTTCTAGGTGGTTTTTCCTTCTAGAATATTAATTTTGCACATAGTTTTAAACTGTCGCGCTTAAGCGCTAATGTACATTTTTTGCACAAGTCAACTTAACATCCAAATTCTTATTTTAAAATGTCCAAATCACTAATTGAAGTCTTAAAATCAATACTAACACATAATAGTCTACCAAATAATACCCCAATTTTCTTAATCACACATAAAACATCAATAAAAATAAAAACACACTGATACTTATAGGTTGCCTCCCATAAAGCGCTTGGTTTTACATCGTCAGCCCGACGTAACTAGTGCTTATCATCCCTTCATTAAACTTCTGCAGATCCCCTATATAATAAGGTTTCAGTCTATGTTCATTCACTTTAAAGATTTTATCAGATTTAGGATCTTTAATATCCATAGCTCCATAAGGATAAACTTTCATTACAATAAATGGGTCCATCCACCTAGACTTAAGTTTGCCTGGAAATAATCTTAACCTTGAATTATATAAAAAAACTTGTTGCCCTGGTTGAAAATTTTTAGTAAGAATCTTTCGATCATGCCACATCTTCATCCTTTTTTTATAAATTTTAGCACTTTCATAAGATTCATTCCTTATCTCTTCAAGCTCATTTAATTGTACCACATTTTTATCTTTTCTTTGTAAATCTTAGCACTCTCATAAGATTCATTCATTATCTCTTCAAGCTCATTTAATTGCAATAATCTTTTCTCACCAACGTCTTTCAAATTACAATTGAACTTTTTAATTTCCTAATATGCTTTATGCTTAAGTTCAACCAATAAGTGACAAGCTTTCCCTAATATTAGCCTATTTGGGGACATTCCTATAGGAGTTCTGTACGTAGTCTTATAAGCCCACAAAGCATAATTAGGACCGAGTGTCTTAGTAGAAACATCAGTTTGTCGAGGGAAAGTATGCTCCCCGTCATGTAGAACAGCTACAGTGCCAGGTAATTGTCTTTTCTTTGCCTTTGGAGATGTAGAAATATCTCCATAATGGGTCACGAGTAAGATTTTCCGACCCAATATCGACTTAACTGGTCGACGGTCTGCGGTCCTAGTGGCGGTATAATCAGTAGTAATCACGGTGGTATCAAATATGTTCCCTAAATTGAACCAAACGGGGATGTGAGTTGGTGGCACTCCAGTTATCTTGTGAGACTGTTTGGCAGACTTGACGTCCTTCAAAATTTCCTTCTTCATGTGAGGGGAAATTGCATCTCCCACTCATTTAAGTAACTCGCTAACTGAACATCCTTTTTTGGCAGCCAGCCTTTTGAAAACTGCACTAACTCGGTTGATAGGAGTGATGTTTTTTCTCTCCTCACCATGTCCATGAAGTGGTGATAATGTGGCGGTGTTTTTCTAGATTCTTTCATATCCATCGATATCCGTCAGAGGATGGAATCTACTCCCTCGTAGGAGTGGATAAATTTTCGGTAATACTTCTTCAACTTGATGAGGCTCCTCCTCAACGTGTGTCTCCTTGGGAGCCTGGGCTTTGATGGCCCTCCAAACTCTTCTGTTGTGGTTCCTCTTTTGAGTTTGGGTCAGCGGTATAGTCCTCGAAATTGATTTGATTTCAAACACTGGTGGTGGAACAGTTAATTCCTCAGTCGGATCCTCAATAATCATTACTTCTTTCCCCTTACCAGCAGTGGGGATAACAGGTTTGGCAGGTGTCATGACGACAATAATTTTAGACTTCTTGCAGGCGGGGAAGTATTGAAGGCAGTTCAAATTGAATTTTGCAGACGGTTACTGTATTTCTGATGCAGCGATCTTCATCACTACAAATGAGGCTTTCTCGAGGATGACCTTTAGATCATCAAATCTGGCTTCAAATTTGATGGTAAGAGCGAGGTTACGGGCTTCATGGCTTGTTGGCAGGTTGCAGGAAAAGGTCAGTGTTGGGTAGGCCATTATAGTAGGCTTGAAAACAGAAAGTTTCAGGGTTAGCTATATGGCCAAAAGCCTCGTAATTTTTTAGTGCAAGCTTTGAAAGTAGAGGTTGATCTGTAGACCAGGCGGGTCTTAATTTATGAGTATTTTAAAATCTAGTTTAAGAAAAATCAAGAGGTGTAAAATTTCAAAGTGCGAGCAGCACAACACAATTTACAAAGTAGCAAATCAAATTTGGAAGGGAGATGTGAAGTATTTTAGGACCCAGTGCGGGACCCATTTAGTGGCAGAAAACGCCCTCGTGGAACTAGTCCACTAACACACCTACTGGGGGTCCGACCCCACATGAAAATTTAAAGAGTCTTTAATGGTATCCTGAACCCCTCTATTCAAAGATGGTTGAACAGATAGCCTTGAAGTCTAATGAGTTAGATGTACTTTCCTAAAACAGAAATGGGTAAAGTATGTCAACGGAAGAAGGGTAATTTGATTCAAGAGGGACATGGACATATTACTGATGTGTGAATATAATATTTCTTGATTTGTATGGAGAGAAAAGCTTGTCCCCAGCGGAGGCGCTATTTTGTGTTGAAGGAGTTGCCCGTAAGAAGTCGTTGGTCACCGGAATCGAAATCTCGTCACCCGCTTTAGAAGGACATTTTAATTTATAATTATATTTAGTGTTAGAAAAATATGAAATCAAACTGACCCCATATTTTTCATATTTTAAATGAAAGAGCGTTGTACCTCAAATCATGTATCTATCCCGAAGGATAAACACAAGACTACTCGATCAAATAAACTAAAGGATATATGACGTCTGTTTGGTCTGCGAAACCTTTGTATTTGCCGACAAGTTCCCCTATTTAATATTATATGACGTTTGTTTGGTCCGCAAAACTTTTGTATTTGCCGAAAAGTTCCCCTATTTAATATAAATAATTAAATAGGGTTTATATTAAGATTGGTTTGAGAAAAGCTTCCTATAAGAGCAAGCCCTTATAGTTAATTACATCTTAAATGACCAAAGTCACCTAAGAAAACTCTCAATAAAAATCAAGAAATATTATCTTCAAGGAATTTGAAAGGGTAGGACATTTTAATGAGATCAGGCATAGAGGTGTGAAAGGGGATTGGTTCAAATTTGGAACATTTTTTTGTAGAGTCCAAAGGAGGAAGAACTAGGGGATGTCATGGATCCAGAGGGGAACCTCAGTGACTTCCCAAGCTATCCTAATGTTTGGCTTAACTAAAGGATGTCATGGATCCAGAGGAGAACCTTGGTGACTTCCCAAGCTATCCTAATGTTTGGCTTCCAATTTTGAGGAGAAATATTTAGGTATTTCATCCTGTCAATTTTATTAGTTAGGGCTTACATTAATGTGAAACGATCACACAAATAACCTGGAAGATGTTAAGAAATATTTAGGTGTTTCATCCTGCTAATTTTATTAGTTAGGGCTTACATTCGTGTGAAATTAAAATATTTAGATGTTTCATCCTGCCAATTTTATTAGTTAGGGCTTACATTCGTATGAAATGGTTTAAGTGTTTCCATCCACCAAATTTATTAGTTAGGGCTTACATTCATGTGAAATTATCACACAAATAGCGTTGAATATGTGAGGGTTTAGGTCGTGATGGACGACAACCTCAGAATCTTAAGAAGAATTAGGGCTTATATTGTATAGCAGGGCTATATAAAGACTTAAATTTAAGATGAGGATTTATATTGCATAAGCAAGCAACCTCAAATTCCTATAACTTTTTTATTCATATTTAAGGAAGGAAGATTGGTTTAGCTAGAGAAGATAGGTTTTCCTATTGAAGATGGCTGTGCTGCCCACCATGCTATCTCCAAGCTCCTTGCCACGATGAGTTTGAGTTTTCTAGTGTGTTAAGTTATGATGTAAGACTAGGTGGTTGAAGTTCTTTAAATTTTATGGGAGCATGTTAAAGTTGATTAGAGCGACACGAGTTAGAATTCTACGGTTCCCTCGTTCTGGTACCACTATTTTCTATTGGATTTACTTAGTCCAAATGAATTTACTAAACTCAACTTAATGATTCCATAATTTCATTTAGACTGTGAGAAGCCTCATTAGCAACTGTAGGTTACCTCCTCCGAAGAATTTTTTATCATCTGATAGAGACATCTTAATTTAATTGCAATTGTAGTTTTGTGTGATGTTTGTGATAAATTTTGGGTCGTTTTATATTTTGAATGTTGTAGAGGTGAATTTTATCTTGGTTGATTTTAGTTTTGGTTTTGGGTTTATGGCTATCCTAATAGTTTTAGTTTTCATGCAGGGTGGCGTCATTGTTTAACATGCAAATTTGGAGGTATAAAAGCACAGTATGAAAGTACAAGAAAGACGACGCTGAAAACTGTAAAAGCGTACCTGGCGAGTCATCTCATTCAACCACCTGAAACTCAAAAGGCATGTTAAGGAAGTTTATATGAAATAAGGAATTAAAATTTTGATGACCTATCTAACCCTATGTCATATCTTGGTTGGTCCTTTGGAGTTTAATTAAGGATGATGTTGTCAAGCAAAATATATTAAGTTTAGTAGATCTTCGAGGTATCCAACAGGTTAAGAAGAAGAAGGAGGTCCATGCTTCCCTCTTATCACCTGGTGAAAAGCCTCGAGCTCATTTATACTTATTATGTTGCTTAGTAATTAATTCTATGAACACCCTAATGCTCAATGAACATTGATGTATCAATTATCTATGAGAGTAAGGTAATTCTCATCTGTAATTTAATTTTNCTAATGGCTGTGGAGTCATTAATTTTGTTACTTTGGGGTAGTTATGCCATCTTTAGTTCATGGGTTCAATGTGGGTTCAAGTGGTCAAATCTTGGGTTTGGGCTAGGCTAGACATGTCAGTTGGCCCAATCAATTGATCAACATAGTGTAGATGATTGTTAAGAAGATTTTTGGTGAAGAGTTGAAGTGATTTTGAGTTCAATTAGTTGGTTAATTTGAGGGATTTGTGAAATTTAGTCAATTTGGGCATGATTGGCTAGACATGGGTCTAGGTTGGGCTAGCCTTAAGCTAAGTTCAAATTAAATGGTTCAAATGATCAAGGGAGATGTTGTGAAGATTTCTCATCAAGGAATGGAGTGGAAATTTTGTGGCTAAGGCCATCAATTTGGTGAGATTTTGAGACATGGTCAATTTGGGGTCATATTGGGGCTTTTTTGACTTAATTTAAAATAAAATAAAAATCATGCCTCAAGAAGGCCAATTGAAAGTCAAGTTTGATGTATGGGGATGTTATGAAGGTTTTTCAACACAAATTGTGGCAAATGGGGTAGGCCATGGGTTCAATTTGGTGGAACCAAGTCTTGGGGCCAAAATTGGGGTTTTGATCTAAATCAAAATTGGGTTCAAATAATAGATTAATTGAGCTTGGATTTGGTCTAGTTTGGTCACATCTAGAGTGGATTTGAGTTTAGAATTGAAATTGGGGTAAATTGAGAGCAGTTTGATAAACATTTGGAGTGATTTGGGGAAAATATGGACCTTTAAAGGGCAATCTGGGGGTTTTTGTCAAAGATGGTCAAATTGATCAAATTGGGTCATATGATAGTTGAGAAAAATGAAATTGAGAATATTTGGACAGTTTTGGGAAATTTTGGGATTTTTTGGAATTTTGGGCTAAGGAAGGGTATTTTGATAATTTGGCCAATTTTGGTGATTTTGGGTAGTTTGGTTGTTTCAAGATGTTTGAAATGATTTTTGAACAAAGTTGGGTATTTTGGGTAGATTTGGGAATTTTGGCCAAATTTGGGGTCCCAAAGTTATCTAGTTAATTTGGGGGAATTTAGGGGCAAAATGATAGTTTGAGTATCTTAGAAGAGTTAGAGTGCCAACCACCATCAATAAGCCAGAGACCAATGGAAACCCCATTTTGGGTCCTCTATGTAGTGATCTCAGCCAAACCCTAGCCTAGGGCTAATGGGTTTAGAGGACCACCTTCATGAGTCTCACAAAATTATTAAAGGACCAAAGTCAGGAAATTTAAGTTTTGGATAGTGAGTGATTGTGAGTGCAAGTACGTTCCTTAAGCCCTAGACCAACACCCATGGTCAACCCTAAGGTCCAGCTGTACTAAGGGTGACTCATCTTAAGTTCTCCCATAATGACCCCACCTACTAAGTGCTAGAGGTTAAGAATAATATGTGGAACTTCAAGTTGAGTAAAGAAGAGTTTAGAATTTCTAATGATGAGGGTTCCTTGTCTAGTTTTCTAAGAATGGTTAATAGGAAAGTCCTATGGATAGAACTTAGGCTACTAAAGAGCAAAAACTAAACATCAACAAAAAGTGAGGTCAACAAGTCCAAAACACAACATAGTCCAAAACAACACACAGATGCAACTAGAATATAAAGTTGATAAAATGGACGGTGGTTACGTGCTCTGATGCAATCTTCTTCAATCCATTTTTGCTTAAGAAACATCTCCTTTTCTGCTTCCTCTATATAACTAGTGTGACTAAATTGCATTTTGAATTACCATCCAATATGCTCCATATGTGCATGAATTTTCAATGCCTTAGTCTCCAATACAGACATGATATTTTCAATTTTGTTGATTTTCTCTTATATCCCTTCAATACTAACGGCTAAGAAGCCATTATACTTCTCTTGTGCAATTTGACTAATGAATTTCTTCTTCATGGTCTCTTCCTTCTTCAAATCCATCTCCCATGAAGACATCATCTTAAAATCTCTCTCTTTTAGGCTTTAGGGCTAGAAATGATCTGGTGTGAAATTCCTTCATTAAACCCTTCTATTTATAAGCCTAAATTCTTCCAATAACTCCTAGACACGTTTAAAAATTTCCAAGACATGTTTTTGAAACCTTCTAGGTGGTTTTTCCTTCTAGAATATTAATTTTGCACATGGTTTTAAACTGTCACGCTTAAGCGCTAATGCACATTTTTTGCACAAGTCAACTTAACATCCAAATTCTTATTTTAAAATGTCCAAATCACTAATTGAAGTCTTAAAATCAATACTAACACATAATAGTCTAAAAAATACTACCCCAATTTTCTTAATCACACATAAACCATCAATAAAAATAAAAACACATTGATACTTATAGGTTGCCTTCCATAAAGCGCTTGGTTTTACATCGTCAGCCTGACGTAACCAGTGATTATCATCCCATCATTAAACTTCTGCAGATCCCCTATATAATAAGGTTTCAGTCTATGTTCATTCACTTTAAAGATTTTATCAGATTTAGGATCTTTAATATCCATAGCTCCATAAGGATAAACTTTCATTACAATAAATGGGCCCATCCACCTGGACTTAAGTTTGCCTGGAAATAATCTTAACCTTGAATTATATAGCAAAACTTGTTGCCCTGGCTGAAAATTTTTTGTAAGAATGATCATGTCACATCTTCATCCTTTTTTTTATAAATTTTGGCACTTTCATAAGATTCATTCCTTATCTCTTCAAGCTCATTTAATTATATAATATTTTCTCACCAACGTCTTTCAAATTACAATTGAACTTTTTAATTTCCCAATATGCTTTATGCTTAAGTTCAACCAGTAAGTGACAAGCTTTCCCTAATATTAGCCTATTTGGGGACATTCCTATAGGAGTTTTGTATGTAGTCCTATAAGCCCACAAAGCATAATCAGGACCGAGTGTCTTAGTAGAAACATCAGTTTGTCGAGGAAAAGTATGCTCCCCGTCGTGTAGAACAGCTACAGTACTAGGTAATCGTCTTGTCTTTGCCTTTGGGGATGTAGAAATATCTCCATAATGGGTCACGGGTAAGATTTTCCGACCCAGTCTCGACTTAACTGGTCGACGGTCTTCGGTCCTAGTGGCGGTATAATCAGTAGTAATCACGGTGGTATCAAATATGTTCCCTAAATTGAACCAAATGGGGAAGCGAGTTGGTGGCACTCCAGTTGTCTTGTGAGACTGTTTGGCAGGCTTGGCATCCTTCAAAATTTCCTTCTTCATGTGAGGGGAAATTGCATCTCCCACTCGTTTAAGTAACTCGCTAACTGAACATCCTTCTTTGGAAGCCAGCCTTTTGAAAACTGCACTAACTCGATTGATAGGAGTGATGTTTTTTCTCTCCTCACCATGTCCATGAAGTGGTGGTAATGTGGCGGTGTTTTTCTAGATTCTTTCATATCCATCGGTATCCGTCAGAGGATGGAATCTACTCCCTCATAGGAATGGATAAATTTTTGGCAACACTTCTTCAACTTGATGAGGCTCCTCCCCAACGGGTGTCTCCTTGGGAGCCTGGGCTTTGATGGCCCTCCAAACTCTTCTGTTGTGGTTCCTATTTTGAGTTTGGGTAGCGGTACAGTCCTCGAAATTGATCTGATTTCAAACACTGGTGGTGGGACAGTTAATTCTTTAGTCGGATCCTCAATAATCATTACTTCTTCCCCCTTACCAGCACTGGGGATAACAGGTTTGGCAGGTGTCATGACGACAGTAGTTTTAGACTTCTTGTAGGCGGGGAAGTCTTGAAGGCAGTTCAAATTGAATTTTGCAGACGGTTACTGTATTTCCGATGCAGCGATCTTCATCACTACAAATGAGGCTTTCTCGAGGATGGCCTTTAGATCATCAAATCCGGCTCTAAATTTGATGGTAGGAGCGAGGTTACGGGCTTCGTGGCTCGTTGGCAGGTTGCAGGAAAAGGTCAGCGTTGGGTAATCCATTACAGTATGCTTGAAAACAGAAAGTTTCAGGGTTAGCTATATGGCCAAAAGCCTCGTAATTTTTTAGTGCAAGCACTGAAAGTAGAGGTTGATCTGTAGACCAGGCGGGTCTTAATTTATGAGTATTTTAAAATCTAGTTTAAGAGAAATCAAGAGGTGTAAAATTTAATTAATGCAAGAAAATTTCAAAGTGAGAGCAGCAAAACACAATTTACAAAGTAGCAAATCAAATTTGGAAGGGAGAAGTGAAGTATTTTAGGACCCAATGCGAGACCCATTTAGTGGCAGACAACACCCTGGTGGAACTAGTCCACTGACACACCTATTGGGGGTCCGACCCCACATGAAAATTTAAAGAGTCTTTAATGGCCTCCTGAACCCCTCTATTCAAAGATGGTTGAACAGATAGTCTTGAAGTCCAATGAGTTAGATGTACTTTCCTAAGACAAAAATGGATAAAGTATGTCAACAGAAGAAGGGTAATTTGATTCAAGAGGGACATGGACATATTACCGATGTGTGAATATAATATTTCTTGATTTGTATGGAGAGAAAAGCTTGTCCCCAGCGGAGGCGCTATTTTGTGTTAAAGGAGTTACCCGTAAGAAGTCGTCGGTCACCGGAATCAAAATCACGTCACCCGCTTTAGAAGGACGTTTTAATTTATAAATATATTTAGTGTTAGAAAAATATGAAATCAAACTGACCCCATATTTTTCATATTTTAAATGAAAGAGCGTTGTACCTCAAATCATGTATTTATCCCGAAGGATAAGCACAAGACTTGAGGATGAGACTCGATCAAATAAACTAAAGAATATATGACATTTGTTTGGTCCGCGAAACCTTTATATTTGCCGAAAAGTTCCCCTATTTAATATAAATATTTAAATAGGGTTTATATTAAGTTGGGTTTGAGAAAAGCTTTCTATAAGAGCAAGCCCTTATAGTTAGTTACATCTTAAATGACCAAAGTCACCTAAGAAAACTCTCGATAAAAATCATGAAATATTATCTTCAAGGAATTTGAAAGGGCAGGACATTTTAATGAGATCAGACATAGAGGTGTGAAAGGGGATTGGTTCAAATTTGGAACATTTTGTTGTAGAGTCCAAAGGAGGAAGAACTAGGGGATGTCATGGATCCAGAGGGGAACCTCGGTGACTTCCCAAGCTATCCTAATGTTTGGCTTCAATTTTGAGGAGAAATGTTTAAGTGTTTCATCCTACCAATTTTATTAGTTAGGGCTTACATTCATGTGAAATTATCACACAAATAGCGTGGAATATGTGAGGGTTTAGGTCGTGATGGACGACAACCTCAGAATCTTAAGAAGAATTAGGGCTTATATTGTATAGCAAGGCTATACAAAGACTTAAATTTAAGATGAGGATTTACATTGCATAAGCAAGCAACCTCGAAGTCCTATGACTTTTTTATTCATATTTAAGGAAGGAAGATTGGTTTAGCTAGAGAAGATAGGTTTTCCTGTTCAAGATGGTCATGCTGCCCACCATGCTACCTCCAAGCTCCTTGCCATGATGAGTTTGAGTTTTCTAGTGTGTCAAGTTATGATGTAAGACTGGGTGGCCCTATGGTTGAAGTTCTTTAAAGTTTATGAGAGCATGTTAAAGTTGATTAGAGCGACACCAATTAGAATCCTACGGTTCCCTCGTTCTGGTACCACTATTTTCTATTAGATTTACTTAGTCCAAATGAATTTACTAAACTCAACTTAATGAGTTCCATAATTTCATTTAGACTGTGAGAAGCCTCGTTAGCAACTGTAGGTTACCTCCTCCGAGGAATTTTTTATCATCTGATAGAGACATATTAATTTAATTGCAATTGTAGTTTTATGTGATGTTTGTGATAAATTTTGGGTCATTTTATATTTTGCATGTTGTAGAGGTGAATTTTATCTTGGTTGATTTTAATTTTGGTTTTGGGTATGTGGCTATCCTAATAATTTTAGTTTTCATACAGGGTGGCGTCATTGTTTAACATGCAAATTTGGAGGTATAAAAGCACAGTATGAAAGTACAAGAAAGATGACGCTGAAAACTGTAAAAGCGTACCTAGCGAGTCATCTCATTCAACTACCTGAAACTCAAAAGACATGTTAAGGAAGTTTATATGAAATAAGGAATTAAAATTTTGATGAACTATCTAACCCTATGTCATATCTTGGTTGGTCCTTTGGAGTTTAATTAAGGATGATGTTGTCAAGCAAAATATATTAAGTTTAGTAGATCTTCGAGGTATCCAACAGGTTAAGAGGAAGAAGGAGGTCCATGCTTCCCTCTTATCACCTGGTGAAAAGCCACGAGCTCATTTAAACTTATTATGTTGCTTAGTAATTAATTCTATGAACACTCTAATGCTCAATGAACATTGATGTATCAATTATCTATGAGAGTAAGGTAATTCTCATCTGTAATTTAATTTTGAAGATTATGTGGTTGAAGACCCTTAAAGAGGTAAGTTAGTGTTATTGGAACACTTAGCCAAATTTTGGTCTTAATTGGGCTTGTTTTGTTTGAAAGATGTTTTAATTTTCAATGATATTTACTTTTCTAATCCTCATTTAAATGAAACTTTGTTTAGCCTAAGTCATTAGTAAGCTCTTAAGACCTAGGTGAATGTCTTAATTAGTTTTGAAAAGGTTAAGCTTTAAGTGGTCATGATTCATGATTTGAATTTCATTTGAAAACCAAAATAGGGGTATTAAATTGATTAATTATTGACTTCAAAAGTCATACCCCTAAGTCTTGGATTCATTTTATTTTAATAAACCCCCAAATTTTAATAATTTAGAAATTTATTAACTTATCTTTTCAATTAATAAGATGAGGTTGTTTTCTACTAATTAACCCCTTGTGTTTCAAACATCGAATTAAGATCAAAGTTTGCCCATTTCCCTCCTTGAATTAAGCCTAAATGTTAATTAATGTTAAATTTCCAAAATTACACATTTGCCCCTAAGGCTCCAACGCTTCATAATTTGTNCATTTGAAAACCAAAATAGGGGTATTAAATTGATTAATTATTAACTTCAAAAGTCATACCCCTAAGTCTTGGATTCATTTTATTTTAATAAACTCCCAAATTTTAATAATTTATAAATTTATTAACTTATCTTTTCAATTAATAAAGTGAGGTTGTTTTCTACTAATTAACCCCTTGTATTTCAAACATCGAATTAAGATCAAAGGTTGCCCATTTCCCTCCTTAAATTAAGTCTAAATGTTAATTAATGTTAAATTTCCAAAATTACACATTTGCCCCTAAGGCTCCAACGCTTCATAATTTGTCAAATTAAATTCAAATGAATTTGAATTTTTTTATCCTACCTCATTCATGGGTCAATTAATACATTAAAGGAGAAAATGTGAGTTTTAAAAATTTAATTTAATTTATATAATTATTTTCATGCAAAAAAAGAATTTTTCAAAGAAAATTCCTAACTTAACCAAGGTAAATCTTAATCCTGAAATTTTTACTAGAGGTAGACTTAGATCAAAGAAGCCTTTGGTCTAAATTTCATGATTTTTTTAATTTTGTTTGAATTTTAAGAATTATTTTAATTTATGGGGTATTTATTAAATATAAAATATTTTAAATGGGGATAATTAAGTTTTATATTTTTGAAAAATCTTCCTAAGGGCAGAGAACTCAGAGGAGAAAATTTTATATTTTTATGTGTTTTATTTGATTTATTGGATATAATTTTAGTGAAAACCCATTTTTAGCCTTTAAAAATTACTTTTAAGCTTTAAAATTCAGTATCTTTATTTAAAAAATCAGGAAAAATATTCTAATTGTTCCTAAGTGCTTAGGAAGCAATTTGGAATATTTCCATGAATTTATTATTATTATGATCTTTATGGATTTTTAATTATTTAAATATGTAAAATACATTAAAAATCAAGTTTTTATTTTAAACTCCATTTTATTTTTAGAAAAGACCACTGATCACAGAGAACTCAAAAAAATAATTTTTATAAATTTTCAAGTTTTATTTTAATTAATAAAAATCATTTTGGTTCAAAAAATGTTAGTTATATTTAAAAATCAACTTAAGTTACCAAATGAACTCAAAATACTTTGGAATTTTTATGGTGAGTTCTCTGGATCACAAACAATAGTAAAGATAAAAAAGCCAGTCATTTTGTTGTTTGTATTTTTCTAAATTTATTATTTTAGTGATTTAGGGTTTGTAAAGATTAGGTGTATTTTGAATGACTTGCTCATGAGAAATTTTCTCAAAGGCTCTTTGGTCATCATAAACCTTCCAAAATTTTCTTAGATTTTTCTAAGCAACATGCTAATTTCCATGATTATTTTAAGCAAATAATGCACATAAACTTAAAAAATATTATTCTCTGTCTAGGGACATCCTCTGACTTTGGAAAAATCAAGGAATGTTCCCAAAGACAGAGGAAACAACCTGCTAAATTTCAAGTCATGGTAAGATTACTGCTTGCATGGAGATTCAAAACATCCAAATCAATTTTTAATTTGCATCAATTTGACTCCAGATCATTTCCACATTATTCTACTCTATTCACAGAGGAAGAGTGTATTTTATTTTATTTTTATGATTTTTCTACACCAAGATATGAATTTTTAAAGCTAGAGATCATTTTCTGATTTTTTAAATTTGCTATATATCTATTTAAACGCGTGACGCTGACTATATCCTAGGCATCTCCGAAAGCAAGTGTGGCGTGCTCTAGTTGGATGTCGTCATCCACGTAGCCACTGACTCGGCCCGTGGTTCATGTAAGAAAATGTTTTCCGACTCGATCTCCTCCGTCCATCTGATACACGCGCGATCAGACAACTTCCCGTCATCGTCCCCGATAGAGTGATCCCGTGACCGTCCACACTAAAACCCTAAGGTCTCAGCCTAGACTCAAGAAAATCACCTTGGGGTTAATCCTATGGACTTGTTTAAGTGAGATGAACATATCCATACGGTAATCATGCAATTCAATTAAGCCTAATTAAATGGAGAATCAAAATAGGCTTGGGAGGAGGAGAGGTTCAATAGCTTGGCCCTGAGAAGGGAAGCTTCAATCCGAGAGTCTCGACATGTTTTTTGGGGTCCAAAGAAGCCAGGGATTAAGCTTCTTGCTATGGTGAAATGCCTAGACCCAAATTTGACCAAGGTCGATTTCAGGTGTTGATCTAGAGCTAATTTAGGGGCTATCTAGAAGGGAGATTTGATAGGGCTTTGGCTTCTCTCAATGTGGTGAAGGTGTGGGTGAGTTTAATTTGAGTTTTGTGAAGTTTAGAGGAGTGGAAGGCTTCGTCCTGTCTCCGGCAAGGTTTTGAGCTCAATAATTGGGCTCCAGCAAGGGGATTCAAGGCAATATTATGGTTGGGTTGCACTGAGAAGGTCTCAAAAAGGCTTTGGGATCAATTTAAGGAAGTCTCTTAGAGGAATTTTCAACTCTCCTTCCATGGCCATAAAGGGGAGCATTTTATAAAAATGACCTTAGGCTTGCTATTATGGCCAATTGGGGGGGGGTGAAATGTGTTGCCTAAGTGGAGGGCAGAGAGGCTCTAAGCTTCAATATGGATGAGGTGGCCTCTAGATTTGAATTGGGTTTAATCACATGTGGGTGGCTCTTGGTTTGGCCATTTTTTGGCCATTAGGCTGGCCAGCGGCTAGGGGAGGTGGTTAGGGATGTATGTCACAATAACTAATGTGTTTAGGCTTTATTTTGGTAAAAATATCCTAAGCTTAAGCAAATATGGCATGAAATCCCTTAATTTAGGGGACCTTTGGTCCATGGCCAAGTTTAGGTTGCTTTAAGAGGTTTAGGTTGGTCACTAGGGTCCAACTAATAGCTGTGGAGCCATTAATTTGGTGACTTTGGGGTAGTTAGGCCATCTTTAGTGCATGGGTTCAATGTGGGTTCAAGTGATCAAAGCTTGGGTTTGGGCTAGTCTAGCAATGTCAATTGGCCCAATTGATTGATCAACATTGTGTATATAATTGTTATGAAGTTTTTTTGGTGAAGGGTTGAAGTGATTTTGAGGTCAATTGGTAGGTCAATTTGAGGGATTTTTGAAATTTGGTCAATTTGGGCATGTTGGGCTAGACATGGGTCTAGTTGGGCTAGCCTTGGGCTAAGTCCAAATTGAATGGTTCAAATGATCAAGGGAGATGTTGTGAAGATTTTTTATGATGGGATGGAGTGTAAATTTTGGGGCTAAGGCTATCACTTTGGTGAGACTTTGAGACATGGTCAATTTGGGGTAAATTTCAGGCTTTTTGAACTTAGGTTGAAATAAAATGAAATTCAAGCCTCAACAAGGCCAATTGAGAGTCAAGTTTGATGTATGGGGATGTTATGAAGGTTTTTCAACACAAATTGTGGCAAATGGAGTAGTCCATGGGTTCAATTTGGTGGAACTAAGTCATTGGGCAAAATTTGGGGTTTTGATCTAAATCAAAATTAGGTTCAAATGATAGACTAATTGAGCTTGGATTTTGTCTAGATTGGTCACATCAAGAGTGGATTTGAGTTTAGAATTGAAATTGGGGTAAATTGAGACCAATTTGATAAACAATTGGAGTGATTTGGGGAAACTATGGTCCTTTAAAGGGCATGTGATAGTTGAGAAAAATGAAATTGGGAATATTTGGGGGTTTTTGGGAATTTTTTTCATTTTTAAAATTCTAGGGTAAGGAGGGGCATTTTGGTAATTTGGCCAATTTTGGTGTTTTTGGGTAGTTTGGGTTTTTCAAGGTGTTTGAAATGATTTTTTATCCAAGTTGGGTATTTTGGGTATATTTGGGAATTTTGGCCAAATTTGGGGTCCTAAAGGTATCTAAGTAATTTGCGGGAATTTAGGGGCAAAAGGATAAGTTGGGTATCTTGGTAGAGTTAGAGTGCCAACCACCATCAATAAGCCATGGACCAATGAAAACCCCATTTTGGGTCCTCTATGTAGTGATCTTAGCCAAGCCATAGCCTAGGGCTAATGGGTTTAGGGGACCACTTACATGAGTCTCCCAAAAGTATCAAGGGACCGAAGTCAGGAAATTTAAGTTTAGGATAGTGAGTGATTGTGAGTGCAAGTATGTACCTTAAGCCCTAGACCAACACCCAGGGTCAACCCTAAGGTCTAGCAGTCCTAAGGGTGACTCATCTTGAGTTCCCCCATAATGACCCCACCTACTAAGTGTTAGAGGTTAGGAACAATATGTGGAACTTCAAGTTGAGTAGAGAAGAGTTTGGAATTTCTAATGGTGAGGGTTCCTCCATATAGTTTTCTAAGAATAGTCAATAGGAAAGTCCTAGGGATTTCTAATGGTGAGGGTGCCTTTTCTAGTTTTCTAAGAATAGTCAATAGGAAAGTCCTATGCCTTAGGCTACTAAAAAGGAAGAACTAAACCTCAACCAAAAGTGAGGTCAACAAATGGACCCCCATTAGGCTACTAAAGAGGAAAAAATAAACCTCAACCAAAAGTGAGGTCAACAAATGGACCCCCAATAGATGGTGCCTTTTCTAGTTTTCTAAGAATAGTCAATAGGAAAGTCCTATGGCTAGACCTTAGGCTTCATGTCTAGTTTTCTAAGAATAGTCAATAGGAAAATCCTATGGCTAGACCTTAGGCTACTAACTTTTTCTAGTTTTCTAAGAATAGTCAATAGGAAAATCCTATGGCTAGACCTTAGGCTACTAAAGTCTATTTTTCTAAGAATAGTCAATAGGAAAGTCCTATGGCTAGACCTTAGGCTACTAAAGCAAAAATTAAACCTCAACCAAAAGTGAGGTCAACAAGTCCAAAACAACACACGGATGCAAATGTAGCAAGCCCATACCACATAGTTCATATCATATTACAATCATAAAATAAATCTAGCTCTACTCTTCATCCTTAGAATCACCACCATACCATTTTTTTGCAGGCTCATAACCAAGCTATCAAGGATATGGAGAAAATTGCACTCCTGGGTCACCACTAATCATGCTCTCCAAAGATGAGTGGAATTTCTCTTCATAATCACTCTTCCTTATATTATAACTATTAGTATGATCTACAAAACACTCTAAATTTTGTACCTTATCAGTGGTAAGATTGATATTATTCATCATCTTCTGCAATAACTCATCTCGGATATCAGTAAACTCACATCAAGATGTAGAAGCAAGTGAAGTAGATGGTCTAGATGAAGCAGTAGTAGAGGTAGATGCAGCAGACGTTTCCATTCCATAGCTCCTAGAAAATCCTTCTCTCTAGCCAAAAATTGAATTCTCATAATAATTCTTCACATTCACCTTCGTGATAGGCTTTAGAGGTAACAAAACTTCCTCCCAGCTATCATATTTAACCCCATCCTGCTAACACAAAGAAAAGATCAAGGAAAAGAATCACATACTTATAGTATTAGCTGTAGCAGAATTGATGAGTCTGACAGATCAAAGTTCCAATGTCGATGAGCTTTCCCTCTTGAATACAGTAGTTTAGCATCGCTCTTTCTGTGGACACTTCACTGAGATGATTTCTTGGAAGTAAACGAGCAGAAATGAAATAGTTTCAGGCTTTTGAAGGTGCACATAACTTTGAAGTTGGGAAATTTACTCTCCTCTCATTGGTTATCTTCTAAAGGCCTCTCCCAATAGTCAAGTATGAAATAATTTCATCTAACTCTGCTTCAGTAGGACTATAATTTGCATTAAAAACATAAAGTATCTGATGGTAAATGAAAAAACAACTTAGTTACATCTAGCGAAAAGGTACCAACTTTCCTCAAACCTTAACTCGATTGTCTTCAGCTTCAAAGAGATTTGCATACAACTCCGTCACAACATAAATCACCGCGACAACAAAGAAATAACAAAATTGTTCCCACTGTCAGAGAACAATTAAATCTTCCACGTCTCCACCTGAATTTCTAAAATATCACTTCTGAATCAATTTTCCTGACTGTGGAGCATCACTATATCGATCTTGAGCCTTCAAACTAACAAATTTGCTCGAATCAAATGGGTTTTTTCCTTTACTCGTCTTCATTCTTGGTTCCATTGTACAAATTTATAAATTTCATAAACAACTTCAGAAATCAAGTCTAAATCACTAAACTAAACTTCCAAAAGCACAAACTAAACTTCCCAAGCAATTTCCATAGATTTTTCCTCATCTTTCACCATGAATAGTGAATTTTCAAATTTACCGAAATGTGCTCAAAATACATAGTGAAAATCCAAAATTTTTGCATAGAAGTAATGCTCTTATCTTAAGAAATTCGAATCTAGCAATTTTTTCTTGATTTCACCAAGAAATCCCCACTTAATGGTGTGCCCTAGCTCTCCAAAATCATGATTTTGAGAGGTAGAAGATGACAGGAGGCGTTAACAATGGTATTTTTGGACTAAAATTTCACATTTAACCGTTTGCGAACCGGTTTTTGTGAACCAGTGCTTTAAGCAAGGGTAAGTGGCACTCAGGAGCCTGCCTCTCAGGTTTTCTCGCGCTTAAGCGCGATATGTGGTACTTAGGTGCTAGTGCATTATTTTAGAAATCTTAAAATTTAAGTAACATACACTATTTTCCTATATATACCACCCCTAAATGGTCTCATAGTACTTAATTGATTATTTTCAACTTCCTGTAACTCCCCACTCTCTCAAAATTCTCCTTAATAACTATTTCAATTTGAGGCTAAAACAACACAAAATTTTCACAAAAAAACAAACTTATATTAATTCACAAACAAGTACAAATAATATTGACACTTAATTCTCACTCCAAATAGTCTCAAATGAGAAAATTTTCCTAAGTACAAAACACTTAACACACATTCACAATTAAACATTTAAGTAACATAAACAATAACACATGTCTTATACACTTAAAACACTTAAAGACAAAAACTTTAATCACACTAAAACAAACATAGAACTTAATTTCATTCTTCAATAGAAGGAACAAATTCAGGTCTTTCATTAGTTTCTCCTGGGGCAACTGGAATATAAGTTGATAAAACGGACGGTGGTGATGTGCTCTGATGCAATCTTCTTCAATCCATTTTTGGTTAAGAAATATCTCCTTATCTCCTTCCTCTATATAACTTGTGTGACTAAATTGCACTTTTAGTTACCATCCAATATGCTCCAGATGTGCATGAATTTCCAATGCCTTGGTCTCTAGTACAGACATGGTATTTTCAATTTTGTTGATTTTCTCTGATATCCCTTCAATACTAACATCTAAGAAACCATTATACATCTCTTGTGCACTTTGACTAATGAATTTCTTCCTCATGGTCTCCTCCTTCTTCAAATCCATCTCCCAAGAAGTCCTCGTCTTAAAATCTCTCTTTTAGGCTTTAGGGCTAGAAATGATCTGGGGTGAAATTCCTTCACTAAACCTTCTATTTATAAGCCTAAATTCTTCCAATAACTCTTAGGCACATTTAGAAATTGCTGAGACATGTTTTTTTAAACTTCTAGGTGGTTTTTCCTTTTAGAATATTAATTTTGCACATGTTTTTAAACTGTCGTGCTTAAGCTCCAACGTACATTTTTTGTACATGTCAACTTAACATCCAAATTCTCATTTTAACATGTCTAAATGACTAATTTATGTCTTAAAATCAATGCTAACACATATTAGTCTCAAAAATACTACTCCTATTTTCTTAATCACACATAAAACATCAATAAAAATAAAAGCACACTGATACTTATGGGTTGCCTCCAACAAAGTGCTTGGTTTTACGTCATCAGCCCCACATAATCAGTGCTTACTCTGGTTGACCCAACATCATCCCATCATTAAACTTCTGCAGATCCCCTATATAATGAGGTTTTAGTCTATGTCCATTCACTTTAAAGATTTTCTCACATTTAGGATCTTTAATATTCATAGCTCTATAAGGATAAACTTTCATTACAATAAATGGGCCCATTCACCTCGACTTAACTTTGCCTGGAAATAATCTTAACCTTGAATTATATAATAAAGCATGTTGCCATGTTAGAAAAGTTTTAGTAAGAATCTTTCGATCATGCCACATTTTCATATTTTCATTATAAATTTTGGCACTTTCATAAGATACATTCCTTATCTCTTCAAGCTCAATTAGTTGTAATAATCTTTTCTCACCAACATCTTTCAAATTACAATTAAACTTTTTAATTGACCAATATGCTTTATACTCAAGTTCAACTAGTAAGTGACAAGCTTTCCCAAATATTAGTCTATATGAGGACATTCCTATAGGAGTTCTGTATGTAGTCCTATAAGCCCACAAAGCATAGTCAAGTTTGACTGACCAATCCATTTTTGTTGGATTCACAGATTTTTCCATAATTATTTTAATTTCCTGATTGAATAATTCAGCGAAACCACTTGTCTAAGAATGATAAGCAGTAGCAATTCTATCATTTATATGATATTTCTTTAATAACTTCTATATTGTGACATTTTTGAAATGACTTCCCTCGTCAGCAATGAAAACTTTTGGCATCTGAAATCTATAAAATATATTCATATTCAAAAATTTTGCAACACTTTGATCATCACATCTAGATAAAGCAACAGCTTCTATCCACTTGGATACATAGTTTACTGGTAACAAAATATATAATTTTCTAAAAGATGGTATAAATAGTCCAATGAAATCTAATCTTCAAACATTAAATATTTCAACTTCTAGCATATAATTGAGGGGCATCTCATTTCTTCTAGAAATATTGCCTAGTTGACATCTATCACAAGTTTTTATATAAGCATTAACATCTCTAAAAATTGTAGGCCAATTTTAACTTACTTCTAGCATATAATTGAGGGGCATCTCATTTCTTCTAGAAATATTGCCTACTCTTTGACAGTCTAGCATATAATTGAGGGGCATCTCATTTCTTCTAAAAATATTGCCTACTCTTTGACATCTTATCACAAGGTTTGATATAAGCATTTAACATCCTAAAAATTGTAGGCCAATAAAATCTAGATTAAAATTTTGTATGTTGTTTTATCAACACCAAAATGTCCCCCAAAATCAGAATTATGACATTTTTGGATAATTTCCTATTTTATCAACACCAAAATGTTTCCCAAAATCAGAATTATGATATTTTGGATTATTTCATACTTTATCAACTCCAAAATGTCCCCCAAACTCAAAATTATGACATTTTTGGATAATCTCATAAGTTTTTTTCTAATGGTACACATCTTCAAATAATCAGATTATTTCCTTGTTTATATAAAAATGGGTCATCCCAAAAATAAGTCTTAGCTTTTTTTTTCTTCTGTTGGTATGTCAGACCATATGGTATAATAACTCTAACAATAAAGTTTACAATGTTGTCATACCACGAAACACACCACTCATTAATAGTGAACAATTTTTGATCTAAAAAATTTTCATTAATTTCATTTTCAAAACTAAGTGGTTTTTCTAATCCAAGCTTGGAAAAATGATCAACAATTTGATTTTCAATCCCCTTCCAATCTACTCTTGCAAAAGAAGAATCCATCTTATAAGTCTGGGTTTAGCATTTTTTTTCATTAAATACTTAATACCGGAATGATCAGTATGCACTATACAATGAGTTCCAATTAAATATGATCATCAAAAACATATACTATTGCTAAAAATTATTTTTCAGTTACTATATAATTATTTTGAGCTTCATTAAGAGTTTTACTAGCATAGTAAATAACTTAGAAAATTTTATCATATCTTTGTTCTAAAACAACTCATATAGTAGAATCACTAGCATCACACATCAATTCAAAAGGATTTTCCGAGTTTGGTGAAACTATAATTGATGTAGTGATTACTTTTTTGCTTTAATAATTTAAAATCTTTTTGGCATTTCTCATCAAATATGAAAATTGTGTCTTTCTCCAGTAAATGGCATAAAGGCTTAGCAATCTTTGAAAAGTCTCTAATAGATCGCCTGTAGAATCCATCATATCCTAAATAACTTCTAATTTCCCTTACATTTGTTGGATAAGGTAAATTAGCGATCACTTGAATTTTAGCAGGATCTACTTCCATACCATTTTCTGATATTTGATGACCTAATACAATTCCTCCTGCTACCATAAATTGACATTTTTCCCAATTAAGGACTAAATTTGTTTCTTCACAACACTTAAGAACTTTAGATAAATGTTCTAGACATGAGTCAAATGATGTTCCAAACACTAAAAAGTCATCCATAAAAACTTCAATCCCTTTTTCAATTAAATCACAAAAAATTGCCATCATACATCTTTGAAATGTAGCAGGGGCATTACATAAACTAAAGGACATTCTTTTAAAAGCAAAAGTATCATAATGACTGGTAAACGTTATCTTCTCTTGATCCTCAGGAGATATGTGAATTTGGTGATAACCAGTATATCCATCCATAAAATAAAAGTATTTATGCCCAGCTAGTCTATCCAGCATTTGATCTAGAATGAAAAATGATATTTTCTAGTGGCAAGATTTAATTTTCTATAATCAATGCATATGCCCATCCTGTAACTTGTCTAGTAGGTATTCACTCATTATGTTTATTTACAGTGACAGTTACTCTTCCTTTCTTAGGAACGCAATGAATTGGACTAACCCATGAACTATCTGAAATAGGGTAGATAATTCCAGCATCNTAACCACTCATGATTGTAGATATCTATAAACCAATTAAAAGACCATGATTTTTAACTTCTCATAAACTATTTAATGAAATTATTTCTACAAAATAAATATGATTTGACTTTGTTTTTGTTCTTGGTTTCTTGATTCACAATTGCATAGAAAGAACCTTATAGCTATCAAAAGAGTCAAAGTGCTTTGCATTTCAAATGATTCGTTGATGCTGATTATCTTTAAGAAAAATTGAGATTTAAAACACCATCATTTAAAACACCATCAATCTAAACTTGATAGTTCTTCATAAGTGATCTTTAAAATGATTGTATTTGTTTTTTTGAAGTTGTTCATCTATATTAACATATTATATTTGTGTAGTTTGTTTGCTTTAAAAGCTTTTTAGTCATCTAATCCTATTTGAATTAATCACGGATATTTATTATCATCATCCTTTAGGATGTTGATAGAAACGAGACAAATTTTGTCTTAGAAATTACAACATAATTAATAGTTTTTATATTGTTGATATAAAAATAAAACAATACAACTCTTATTACATAAAGGATAAGAACCTACAATTCGAGAGGTAGACGTTCTCTCCCTAGCCCTAACTCTTAAGACTTTAGACGATAATAGCATACCCTAGCCCTAATTATATTAAGCTTTATTTATAGCAAATAATAAGAGCTCACAAATGACTAAATTGTCCTTTTAGCTTGCACATAAAACTAGTCTTTAAATTATTTAACAGGCTCGGCCTCGCGGAAAGCGTCATCGGTGTCGATCTAACATTACTCTTCTCCCAATAAGACATATTGCCCTCAAAGTGAAAAAAAAAAGGAAACTGTTGTTGGATCAAGTTGTACTTCTCCCATGTGGCATTATAATATGATAACTCTTTCCATTTAGGTCGCACTTTGTTGATTCTTGGCACACCCTCTTAGCTCCAGTGGCTCCAAGATAATTTTCATATTCTTAGTTAAGGTGGTGGAAGTGAAGAAGAGGACACATTATCACCAATAGCTCGTCTTAGGTGTGATACATGGAACACTGAATGAAGTGTCAATGAAAGCGGCAATTTTAAACGATAAGCCACTTCATCAATGAGCTAGCGATCTTATAGAATCAAAATAGTGTTGGTAGAGCTTTTCATTCCCGCGTCTGTCCAATGTCTCATGTCAATAAGACATAAGTTTTAGATAACATCATCTCTCCTAGTTCAAATTGCACATCCCTTCGATGTCTGTCGGCTTGTTTCTTCATAAGTTGTTGCGTCTTCAGTTAATGTCTTTTCAATTATGTCTACTTCTTTACCCTCTCTTCTAAGTACTGATTTACCAGAGATACTAGTGTATGACCGTGTGCACAGTGTATCAAATGAGGTGGATCGCGACCATACAAGGTTTTAAAAGGAGTGGTTTGAGAAGTTGTATTATACGATGTGTTGTGTCAAAAATACTCTACCGAGGGTAGTCATTTAGCTCACTGCTTTGGATACAAAGCAACGCAAATAGGTTTCCACGTTCTGATTAACAATTCTTGACTGTCCATCAATCTACGGGTGGTATGCTGTACTTTTCTTCAATACGGTCTCTTGCATTCTAAACAACCCTCCAAGAAATGACTCATGAAGTCCTTGTCTCGATTCGACACTATTGATTCCGGGATCTTATGCAAAATGACAACCCCTCGTATAAAAGTAGTGGCGACCGAAGCAATAGTTTAGGGATGACGTACAGGTACAAAGTGAGTGTACTTGTTCAATCGATCCACTACCACCAAGATGACTATAAATCATTCTAACCGAGTTGTGCCTTCAATGAAATCCATCGTCACCTCAAATACTTTCTTCGGCAATGCTAGAGGTTTTAGCAATCCCTCAGGCACTAACGCCATGTACTTGTACCTTTGGCACACATCACACTTTGAGATCAAATCCTCCAGTCTCCACATCCTTACTCATTTCCACACAATACACTTCCGCTGTTATCTTCCTGTATGTTTTCAACACACTCGAGTGCCCTTCGATAGCGCTGTCATGAAACTTCTGTAACAACGTCAATACGTGTCTTGAATTCTCAGGTAATACATAATGTCCTGGTAAAGTAAATGTTGGTCATTCAGTGAATAACCAAGATAATTGTTCTTGTCATTCACTAAAGTAAACCTGAACTTGCTCAATTTTTCATTTGCCTCACTTTATTTTCTTAGAACCTTCCAATCTAAAACCAAAGAAGCTGACAATGCCTACAATTGAGGTTCCTTCGTACATCATGATAAGGCATCAACAACTCTATTCTCTAATTTTGGGTGATGCTGAATCTCAGTCATACCTCAGTGGCTTAGATAACAACTTACGAGTTGTAAAATACCTTCCCAATAAATAAGGTCGTCAATTCTGAATGACAAGCACGATTGCCATAGTTCTCTCTCATAAACCAACTTGAGTGTGGCTCTCGCTATTTGAATTATGCAATTGGTTGTTGGAACTGTATGAGGACCACGACTAAGCCATTAGCCTGAAACATACATCTATATACTGAATGGTTGGTTGAAATTAGATAATCTCAATGCTAGTACACTCGTCATGGCCTTCTTTAACTTTTCAAAAGCCTGGGTTGCCGCTTCCCCCATTGAAAGTTATCCTTTTTCGATTGCCTTGTCAACGACCATTCATTGGAATTGTACCAATTCACAAATTTTCGATAGTATCTTGTAAGTCTCATAAATCTTCTCAACCATTTCAAGGGCTTAAGTAGTGGCCAATCCAACATAGTTACCACCTTCGATGTATTCGCCGACACTATTGCAGCCGACCCCACAAGTCCTAAGCACTCCGTCTTCGATTAGATTAACCTTATTTTGTGCCCATTTGTTTGATGTCTTGGATTGATATTTTTTCAGTTTTTTGTTAGTTCTAATGAATATCATGATTCTGCGTAGCAGGCAATGTCCCCTTAGAAACACCATGAAAAAAGCACAAGAAGTTGGATATGTACCTACTTGTTAGAAATTTTTTTTTAGCATGGTTGCTAATAAGCAACTCACACATGCACGCCATTCACTATAATGGTGTGCATGTGTGTGTTGCTTTAGATACCATGATTGCAATTTATGTTGCCAAAAAAGGCAGTCATAGGGTCAAAGAGTAAATAATTTGCAATATTTCTCTTTGTTTTATTTTCTGAAGAGGCTTAGCTCTCGTTATGCTAAAATCTAATCTAGAACATAATAAAATATTATGAGTAACATTCTCTTTCTAGGCCTTGAAAGGTGCGTCTAATGTGATATATAGGTGCAAGCAATGTTTGTGAAATGGGCATTCGTGATTGAGCACCAACATGATTGTGATGTCATGCTCACACTCATTCATATGCGTGCGCTGCTGACTCATGTTAATGTGGTGAAGATAGATATTGTGAGAGAAAATCGAGAGGATATCTTGTTAATGATTCAGGGCACTAAGTAATAGCTTTTGTGTTGTGGCAGTACTTGATAAGAATATTGAGAGTGAGGAGTGTTTGTGCATGAGAGAGAGAGAGAGGTGGCTTGAGTGATTTTTTTTTTGTATTTATAAAAAAGTGTTGAATTGATTGCGCAAATCAATCCCCCTATGTGATGTTTTGGAGTATGTGTTGTTTTTATAGAAATGATTGGAAATTGAGGGAGAGAAATGACGAGTATATTTTTGTGTTTTTTCATAAACAAATGATTGAATGAGAAGGAGAATTATTTTCCACTTGTATATTTTGGAGGAAGTGATATTTTTAATTATTATTCTTTTGTTTCATATGCCTACAAAAATCTTTTATACTAATTAAGTTTATTTAATGACCTTAGAAAAATTATTCTCCCTTTTGCTTATTTATTTTGTGTTTTGGGGTTAGTTGTGAGTTATGATTTGAAATANCTCTTTCTTTTCCAATAGGTACCTTGGAAACTCTTCAAAATGTGTCCCAATTTGATGTATTTCCCAAAGAGATGCATCCTTTCATGATTATTTTTGTTCATGGTGGTTATAACCACCTATTAAGCCAATGGGTGCCTCAAAAACCTCTTTAAAATTTGTAAAAACTGACTTTACTCATCTAGTAACTGTCATTGGCGGTTAAGCGCGAGACCTCTAGCGCTTAGGCACGGCCTTCTATGTTTAATTGGCGTTTAAGCGCCAGATCTCGAGCTTAGGCGCCAAAACTCTTTTGCACATTTTCACCTTTTTGCTCCAATTTTGATCTTTTTTCACTCATTTAAGCATTTTTCACCATGTTTACATGTATCCGTAAGAAAAACACAAAAATACTTTACATTAAAGCGCAATATCTCAAAAATAGATATAAAAATGTGTCTAAAAACACTATATATTTTAGGAGTATCAAAATCCCCCAAACTTAAAATGTTACTTGTCTTCAAGTGACACTTCAATCTTTAAAAACTAACTCAAGTGACACTAATCTTTAAAAACCACAAATAAGGGTACCAGTCTAGAGAATATTATGTGTGTGGAGAATTTGTGGAAATAATGTGGAAAATTTATGGAATCTCATGTACAGTTTGAAATCTTGTTAGAACGGAAGTCGTGGGTATTTGTGTTAAGAATGTGGAATTGTATTACAAAGAGTGTAGAGTTTTGAGTAAATTATTTATTATTTTTATCACTTTCTCTTATTATTAAGATTTTTTTAATGTTGGTGTTCTTTCATTCTCTTTTAAATTTGAATTTCAATTTCATTTATTGTCAGGCTTTTCCTTGTATTATTCTTTGTTTTTTACAGTTCGGGACTAACGTATGGTTCTACAGTTTTTTATCAATCACACAAATGTGGCAATTCAACAACACGGGCTGAAGAAAATAAGGCAATCTTTGTTAATTCTTTTCTGAAATACAGAACAATTGATCGTATGTTGATGTCATCCAAAATAACATCGTGAGTACATCCATGAAGAAACTGTAATCTCATATATCATGTCATTCCTTCTTTGGTGCAGTGCAAAAAATACCAAACATCTGTCTATTCTCCGAGGCTATCTTGTGATCAAGCTAACCTCCTAAGTCATGCTCCGAAACAAGAGTTCCCTTGTGTATACTTAGAGCTATAGCTATCTCATAGGCCGATACCAATACAAAACTTTGCTATCATCCAGACTTTAGAGAGTAATTGAAACTCTTCTTCATGGAACTCCATGGATGCAGTGCTTTACAAGATCCGCTCCATTTCCTTTCAAAATCAGTACCCATCCTACTGGTAGAGGAATCTCTACAAGTCTTGAAAACTCCTTGAGGCCAACGATCTATATCTCTTTCCCAAATAGAATTTTTCTCTTACTTATGAATGACATGGTAGAAAACGATCTGACAAAATTGTGATGATCAATGTACGGTGGAATACAATCTCCCTCTTTGTAAATATTGATGATGCAGCTGTTTGGAATGAAATTTACTAGCAGAACACGCCATGCACCATCCTCTTAATTGCCTTCTTTGTTATGAAAGGCATGAGATCCACTTCATCATGTCTCAAAATTCCTAGGGGGTTCCCCTCTCTGTCATTTGCAAAGTTGTAACAACAACCACACTGGATTGTTATTATGTCTTTTCCTTGCATCTACTTCTATGGCACTGAATATGACTTCTTCTTTAACATTCTGGCTTAGGGATTCTCACTTAAATAAAAAATGTAGTCATGAATCTTCCTTTCTTCACTTTCAGAAAATACCCTAGAATACAGCTCAAGTCCTTCCAAAATATTTAATAAATTTCCCTAGATTTTAACATAATGCTTGATCTCTTGCTTTCAGACCTGTGGTATGTATGACTTTACATATGGGTGCTCCACGCTTTTGAACATCATCAAGACTATTGTATAATCCTAAAAAGTTTCGTAACACTCTTGGTGGAGAACATTACATTCTAAGCACTCTGTGAATGCTCTTGTAGATGATGTCTTCCTTGGTATCTCTGTGTTGCATGTTGGACGTCCTGCACAAATCTCAATAAGAGGACTCTCTAGTGGGGCAGGCTCTCAGATGATCTCCTGCTCATCTTCTATAACTTGGGCACTGGTGGAAGTCTTTCCTAAAGTATGGTCAGGAGTTTCCTCCACAAAAATTGGACTGAGTTATGTGGTTGACTCCCTGACATGCCTCCTCTCCAGTCGATTCAATGCCCGGTCTTTGTAGCGATTAGCATTTTTGTGTTTCGTGTGTCTTATTGGTGCATCTGAAACCCTTTCCAAAGAAACACCGACTAAATCTCTTTCTGGCATCATAATCATGGACTCCATGTGACTGACCCTCTCTATCGTATCCTATGTATCTAGAACTTTCTCTAACTTCTTCCTTTTTTACGTGATCCCTCTTTTGTGTTGATTATAATTACTGATTTTTCTGTCTCTATGTGACTAACTACATTCATCATGGGGTCCTCATAGTCTACATCGATCTGTCTAAAGTCCATGTCTAAGTTTATGATGCCACCCTTTGCCAATTTTTCTTCATCCAGTGTGAGATTCAAGCCGTCTTAAGAAGTGAAAATCAAATTTTGTCCCAAAATTCTCTTGCAGAAGATAGGAAAACATCAGATCAGTGAAATTCAAAATGAACAAGAACAATAATAGTTCAATACTCAAGTGAATTTTAAATTACACATATGTAAGAATTTTATTTAATTAACTTATTGAAACTCATGATTTAAATATGGAACTTAGATGTGCAAATTTGATTTCATTAAAATTTATCTTGTTTTACCAAATTTTATTACAAATTTTCCTAGGAACCATTCACAAACACTGACTATATAGCTATTCTCAGAATAAGTATCGTCTTTCGAAACATCACTTTGCGTAGTACTTCTTTAAATAACATCCATTGATCGACAATATGGGCTTCTCACCTTGGGAATCCACTAACTAGTAAGATTCCCGAGAGTAAACTTTCTATACCACAAATGTTCCCTCCATGCTGGATCAAACCTTCCACCTATCTTTTTGTGTGCAAGAGTAGGCCTCCTAAGAATAAGTACAAGGTCACCAACTTTGAACATCCTCAGGCTAACCAGCTTGTCATGGGCTTGGATCATCATTATCTGGTAGAGTTCCAAATTCTATTGCACCACTAACTACTTCCCTTCGAGATTCTCCAATTCTGCATAACTGAGCTTGGTATTGTCTTTTGTATTGAACTAGTTAGTGATGGTGACTCTGAGAGAGGGAAACTAAACCTCTAACAAAATTATAGACTCTGATCTGCACATGAGCAGATATGGTGTAGACAAATTAAGAGTTCTTAATGTCATTTTGTAGGCCCACAAAGCATCTAACAACTTCTTATGCCATTCTCTTTTATTATCATCTAGTGTTTTCTTTAAAAGTTGCATGAGCATCTTGTTGAAAGCTTGGACTAGGTTGTTTTCCTTGAGGTAGTAGATCGTAGAGTACCTCCAATCTATCATGTGTCATCTGAGGAAGTTATTGACCTTGGTGCTCTTGAAAGCTGACCCGTTGTCTGAAATAATCTTGTGTGACATGTCAAAATGGTAGAGAATTTGATTCCTGAAAAATTGAAGAATATGTTGTGTTGTAACTTCCTAAAACAACACTTCTTCTGCCCACTTAGAGAAGTAATATGTAGCTATGATAATCAATCTATGCCCTTTAGAATATGGAGGGTCTATAGCTACTACTAGATTCATATCCCAAAATTCTAATGGTCACGACATTTCAGTGCACATTCGGAGTTTGGTGCAAGACCACTCTATGTACTTGACATTGATGACCTTTCTTAGTAGTTTCCATACATTATATCATTATTGTCGAACAATAGTATTTGAGTCTCTTAATATTCATCTTCATCTTTGATCTCGATTGGGGAGCACCACACAATCTGTCTTGTACCACTTTGATAATATTCTACACTTCTGTTTTGCTCAGCATCTCAGCCACATCTGATCAAAGGATCTTTTGTAGAGGACATTGTCTATCAATGCACACGACATAGCTCTTTTCATTATCTGGTTTGCCAATGACTTGTCATCTGGTAGCTTTCCTATTTGTAAATATTTTATTAATGGTTTGCGCTAATCTTTGATATCTTTAACTAATGTTGCTACCATCTCTTTCTTTCTCAATTTATGCAAGTTATTCATGTTGATTTGTGACAGAACCAGGTGTCCTTGTACCGTGATGTTGATGGAGTATTTTAGTGGGCACGCCAACTTCTTAGCAAGCTTGGCTAGAGCATCCTCATGGGCATTATCTCCTCAAGGAATTCTACAGAGCGTTACACTGGTAATCTGCTTCAATAACTTCATCGTGTATTGATGATATTCCACTAGTATTGATTTCAGAATCTTGTATTGTACGACTACCTGCTGAATGAAGAGTTCTAAGTCACCGTAGATGGCAATGTCTATTACATCTATTGATATCACCAATTCTAGTATGGTGATCAAAGCTTCATATTCTGCTTCACTGTTAGTACACAGCTCTATTAGGTGGTATGTGAATCTTAACATTGCCTAATCTAGTGTGATGAAAATTAGATCAATCTCCACTTTTCCTAGTATAACTTCTTGTGATCCTTTAAATTTTCTGGCTAACAAAGCTCCATTAAAGTATCACAATGTTTGTTATATGACAGTTCCACATTATCTGTTCATCCTATATCTCATCATTGAGAGGGGACCCAATTTGCAGTGGGTGCATTGCGAGGAAATCTACCAAAATATATCCTTTAATAACGTGAACAAGCATGAAATTTATATCAAAGTGCAATAAGATCATTGACTACTTTGCTAACCTTTTAAAAAGTGTAGAACAAGTTATTAAATATTGCATTGGATTAACCTTTGAAAAAATGTTGACTTTATGAGAAAGCGTGTAATGTCTAAGCTTCTGGGTAGTGAAAATCAAAGCTAGACAATGCTTCTCAATAAGAGGATACTTTAGCTCCATCGGAATTAGATGTTGACTCAAGTAGTAGAGTGCATTTTCCTTACCCTCATCATTGACCTGAGATAATAAGGCTCCGAGAGAGTTATCTAAATCAGTGGTATAAAATATCAAAGGTCTTCTCAGGATAGCAGCTGCCAATACATGAGGTATCTTTAAGTATTACTTAATCTCTTCAAAAGCTTGTTGACACGGCTATCCCTAATAGAATTTGACATTCTTTCGGAGTAATGTCGAAAAAGGTTGACACCTTCTTGATAGGTTAGATATAAAGCATCTTAGGTATGTCAATTTACCTTGAAAGGATCGTAGTTGTTTCAATGCTATGGAAGGTGGAATTTCTAAGATAGCTTTAATCTTCTCTAGGTCAATTTCAATTCCCCGTTGACAAACAAAAAAACCTAGAAATTTCCAGGAGGAAATGCCAAAGGCGCACTGTAATGGATTTATCTTAAGAATAAATTATCTTAATCATTCCAACATTATCCACAAATTATACAAATTATCTACTCATTGCTTGCTTTTGATGACAAAGTTGTCCACGTAGCACTCTACCTGGTCATGGACGAGATCATCAAAAGTCTTCGTCATGGCTCACTGGTATGTTGCTCTGGCATTCTTCAACCCAAATGACATCACTGTGTAGCAGAAGATTCCAATCAACATTCTAAAGGTTGTAAACACTGCATCTTTCAGAGCCATCTTAATTTGGTTGTATCTGGATGATCCATCCATAAAAGAGAAAATCTCATGTGCTGACGCGATGTCCACCATTAAATCTGGTATCGATAAAAGAAATTCATCTTTTGGACATGCTTTGTTTAAGTCCCTGAAATTGATACACACATGAATTTGTCCATATTTCTTCTTATCTGACACAATATTGGCTAACCATGTTGGGTACTATTCTTCTCGCACAAAATTTGCCTCTATTAATTTTTTTTACCTCGGCTGTGACTTGTTGTTCTATTTTGAGGCACATTCTTTTGTGAGCTTGTCTCATTGGGGTCATGTCTTGATCTACTCCAAGATTATTAACTGTGAAATATAGAGATAATCCTAACATCTTGTCATAGCTCCAATCGAAGAAATCATTGAATTTTGATAGTAACTTGATTAAGTTTGTAGACACTTCCTTGTTATGTAGAGAACTTTTAAAGGTAGGTCGGGGCTACTCCTTAGCCCTGAGATTAACTTACTTTAATTCATCTATTATTGTTTTAATTTCCTCCTCAAACTCTGGTGGAGCATCATCTATCGGAGGATCTTCAAGATCATATTCCACATCGAGGCAATCCCCTTTTCGATCTGCTAGTAACAACCATACAAAATTTAGAACAGCGAACAATCCTATCGTACCAAATTTGAAACTTTCTTTTGAGTAGAGAGCCTGACCTTTAACATCCTATAGTTTCTCAAAAAGATGTAATTTGTCCTTCGGCATATGCTTCTGTACAAAACCTTATTGAATTAGCTTTTGTACACACAGGGGAAAAGTATCCAAATGGTAATTTCATTAATTCATTAGAAACATCCTCTTCTAAGTTTACATGAGTTTCAAAACTAGAAGGAAGAAAAGCACTGAATTTGATCGAATTCAAACCAACACCCGAGAATTCCTTGACCTCTAAACTCCCAACCCTATGAGAGTGAACTGGATTTAGGTTCACGGCTTGCACGTAGTTGTTGATCCAATAATACATCGACTCGCATTCAATTTTCTCTGTATCCTACAAGGAGATCTTAAACTATGGCTTCTTGTGGTTTACAATCATTGCATCTTTGTCAGACTTATCTTCCTCAGAGCTTCCTTACACATTGATGCTAATAGTTGACGTCATCCATTCAATAATCTTATTAGTTCTTCCTCACCCGCATCCCTGACCTTGTTCGCGGATGCATGGCATAAGAGAACCTCCACCAACTCATTGCAAGGAGTGGTGAGAGATCTTTAAACTGGAGCTAAATGGAGTTTTTCTTACAATCCCTTTGAATCTTCAATCTTATTTGACACAATATCTCTGGAAAAGGTAGTCTTCTTTGAAGGAGCATGGTAGGCAGAGTCTTCATGGATACCTACTTCATGTATTAAGAATGATTGTAGGTCTCCCTTGATGCAATGTTCTTCTCCTTCTTTATAATAATTGATGTACTGGTGCATTGGTGTCGGGAGCATGTTGTGCTCATGAAGTCACGGTCGATCAAGTAGAGCGTTAAACGAAGTATCTACGTCGATAATATGGAATTTTGTAGTTGTTACTAGATCATTAACCTTCATCAATAGAATTATTGATCCAAGCACTCTTTCTCCTTTCCGATTAAATACTCTTAAACATCATCTTATCGGCAGTAAACTCTTGTGCACCTGGTGCAAATATGTTAATGTCCATAGACTCATTATGTTGAGCGACGCTCCTAGATCAACTAAGACTCTAGAGAGCACAAATTGATCAATGCTGACTGAAATATAGAAAGCGCAATTAAGGTTGGTAATATTAAGTAGCAAGTCTTCATTGGTAAAGGTTACCCCAAGCTATTCCTTTAAAGTACAAACTCCATCCGAGGATGTGCTAGCCAATTGTGTTGAGCAAATTTTTGGATCAAGCAGAGCATTGATCAGAGTTTCTCTCATCTCCTTTGACAGGATCAGAGCTTCATAGATGCTTAATCTCGCTAAAAACTTCCTAAGATGAGCTAGTAAATTATAATCCACTTTATTTGAATCACCAATTTTATCCTGAGCAAGTGTTTCTTCCATTGGTAGAGGCGGCCCTTCTCGAGTTACAATTTGCTTACCTTTTACATTGGAGCTGTTTTTGGGGGTAACACTTTCCCACTCCACAGATTCACTTCTGTGATCTCTTCCACATTTTGAGTTGAACCCAGAGGTTTTCCTCCTGATGTTTTGGTTGATTCTCCTAGCGTTGATTCTAAATCGGAAAACTCTAGGTTGATGGCAATCAGTGTTCCTTGGCACTCAAGGACTGTCGGCCGCTAGAATCCGTTTGGAAATAATTTAGACTTAATTTAATATATACATAAATTTGATCTTAGAAAGTAATATTTTAATTTTGAAAAAAAAATAATATTGTTTTAATTTTTTTTAAATATGAGACTGGATCGATCTCATATATGTAATAGTTTAAATAAATGAGCGCAACACCATAAGGGATGTACCTATCCCGCGGAATATACACCTTACTTCGTAGTGAGACTTGATTAAATAAAATATAGAATTTATGACATCTATTTTAGTCTGCAAAATCATTTATGTTGACCGACAAGTTTCCCTATTAATATAAAAGATTAAATAAGGTTTATATTAAGCTGGGTTCTAAAGTTCCCTATAAAGGAAAATCCCTATATTTAATTGCATCATATGTGACCGAAGTTGCTTAAGTATACTCTCGATTCAGACTAGTGGTTTTGCCTTCAAGAATTATAATGTTTTATAGTTTCAAGCTTAGACATGGAAAAGCAAAACGAAATGGATCAAGTAGGAGTAGCTACTTTCATGAATCTGAAGGAATGGAAGGTATGAGATATCACTGATCCGAGAGGAATGTTGGTGATTTCTCAAGCAATTCTACTATTTGGCTTCAATTTCAAAAAAAAAAAAGTATTACTTGATGTATCATCCTACTAGTTTTATTATTTAAGACTTATATTTACATGATCGTGATCATGCAAATAACCTAGAAAGATTGGAGGATTTACATCGTATCGAACGACAACCTCATTGTTTGAAGCAAGTTAGGGCTCATGCCGCACAACATGATTATGCAGAAGCCTAAAGATAATATGAGGATTTACGTTGTGCTAGACGAAGTACCTCAAAAGCTTATGGCTTGTTTTTATAACTCTAAAGAATGATTTAGCTGATGTAGACTTGTTTTGCTATTGTAGATCGTCATCCTCCATGTGCTTCAACTTGCCCCAAGCTCCTTGTTGATAGCTACTCCAGCTTTAGTATTTTATATCTTATGTTTTTCTTTTAGATATGATTAATCCAATTAATTAAAAAGTATTTGTTTAAATTTTGTAGTGATCCAGCCTAGGTAAACCAACTACTGTTTTCTATCCTAAAGGTCTTACAATTATAAAAGCGTGGATAAATGGACAGTACATGAAATGTTGTAGCAAAAAAAATTATTGTAAATAAATAAAGGAATGTATATGGGCCTCTGCTGCCACTGCATGGTTAATAGCACAGTATACTTGCATGAATTATAAGTAAATTATGAGAAAAAAAATGAGAGAAGCACGAAAACCCAGTACGAAAAAGAAAACAAATCATAGGAAATCACGAGCAAGAAAAACAAAACTGTGGACACATATGAAAGATGTCGACTATTTCTTTTCTTTTTTTAAAGTAAGATTTTAAAATTTAAATCTATATATATATATATATATNTGAACGTATCAATTATTAGTAGACTTAACAATCTAAACTTAAACATTTATGACTCTATTTTGGTCTGTCAAATTTATAGCCGAAAAATTCTCCTATCTAATACACAGATTAGATAGGGCTAGATTAATCTGGGTTCTTAATTGCATATAGGAGCAAGTTCTTATAGTTAATTACATCTTAGACAATCAAAGTCACCTAAGAAAACTCTCGATAATGATCAGAGGTTTCATCTTCAAGAATTAAATGTTCAGGTTTCCACGATTATTCATAGGAAAAGTCAAATGAGATAGGTTCAAATAGGAACAATTATTTCCGGAATCTAAAGGAGCGAAAAGTAAGAGATGTCGAAGATACTGAAGAATATTCAGTGATATCTCAAACTTACCTATGATTTGGCTTTACGTCTTTGAAAGGGAAATTATGTGATATTTCAGTCCTGTAAATTATTTAGATATTCAGGATTTGTATCTACATTTCATATGAAAATAGCCAGAGGAAATGTGAGGATTTATGTCGTACCTAACGACGACCTCGGAAGCCTAAAAAGTTTAGGACTTATATCGTACGATATGAAATTGTAGAAATTCCTAAAAGATAGTGTGAGGATCTACATCGTGCAAGATGAACTACCTCGACGTCCTATAAGTATGTTATTTAAATCTATCAAAACCCAACCGAAACTTCTTCTGCTGTCTCTTTGTTGTCACCTTGACTGCTATCCGAAGAAAATTCTCATTTGCTCAAGATTTTTCATCTCGATCGTTGCCCGGGGATGAATCACCAATTTACAATGTCGTCGTCTAGTACCGAGAAGAAGGGAGGAAGAAGAGAGAAAATTATGCCTTGAAAGGCCTATCTTAGGGGATTGTATAAACATACTAGAAGAACTTGTATTTATAAGTTTGAATGTAGGTGAATGTCTATAGTAGAAGAAAGAAACAAATGTGTAGTGACGTACTATAACAGGAAAAGACTCAAGGAAAATTATGGAAATGAAGCAACATAAAGAAAGGCTATGCAATTAAAAAAGTGTGCAGTAAAGGAACAAAAATAAAACAACTAAGTGTACCTGATTAAGTCTCGCGATGCTACAAAACATATTACAATTGCATAATATAAAGGGGTTAGACAAATATTTGTAAATGATAAAAGAAAGGTGAAGTGATAAGCATATGAAAATTTATAGTGGAATATTAGCTTTTAATTTGGGTTTAGGCTCAGACTAGAACTCTTTTTCTCTTTTATCTCAATCCCACAAGCAACTGATATATTGAAGTCAACCTATCAACATCAACTAGAGGCCACAAATGAATCACCCCTATAATCAGGCAGTCCTAGACCCTATAAAGGATGTGTGAATGAAGTAGTATCCGAACTTACATAAGTGTAGTACATCTATACGTGATATGTGGTATATGAACTCATTGAAGTATAGTACACCTACATGTGATATGTAATATCTGAACTTATGTAAGTGTAGTGCATTTATACGTGATATGTAGTATCTGAACTCATCTAAGTATAGTGCACCTATATGTGATATGTAATACTTATTGTGCAGGGTGTAGTGTGTGGGTATAGTATCTGTAGTATAAAATGTGATATGGTGATACCTAGACCCATCAACTAAAGATATGTGGTGTATCTGTATGTGATGTGTAAGATGTACTATGTGATATATGGAATGTATATGTAGGCGATATCAAATGCATGCATGTATTAGTTAGGGTATGGTGTCTACGGTGTAATGTCATATCTATTCTTTCGTGATTGTAGTATATGTGCGGTGTTTTTAGTATCTGCTCTTTTACAAGTGTAGTATATGTGCGGTGTTTATAGTATCTGTACTTTTGTAAGTGAAGTATATGTGCGGTGTTTGTAGTATTTGTTCTTTTGAAATTGTAGTATCTGTGTAGTGTTTGTAGTATCTATTCTTTTGTAGCTACCAATTCTCGAACCATTTGAAAAATGTTAGAGTTGTCGACGATCTAGGGGTGAAAGGGCATCGCACTAATTGAATATTAATTTTATATTTTCAGCTATAAGAAGAGCTTATCAGTTGTTCTTTGCATCATTGCCTGTTACCCCACACCTCTAACTTATATGCCACTCTAATATTTCATATGCTTATCCACAATTTTAGATGCATCCAACCATAAGATAAAACAATATCTCAATAACCTCATAGTACAAATCACCTCTCAGAANTTATAAGAAGAGCTGATCAGTTGTTCTTTGCATCATTGTCTGTTACCCCACACCTTGAACTTATATGCCACTCTAATATTTCATATGCTTATCCAAAATTTTAGATGCATCCAACCATAAGATAAAACAATATCTCAATAACCTCATAGTACAAATCACCTCTCAGAATTGCAAGGCCCAAAGAAGAATGAGCATTTATATACATACCAAATAATTCTTATATAGAAGAATATCAAACTAAAATATTATAAATATTTATAAGAAAGCTTGGGTATTAATTATGCAAATACATTAGAGATTTGTTAGTATTTATATGACATTTCCATAAGGTATGAGTCCTAAGTAACACAAAGGCACCCAAACAAGTGCTCTCGGGTAGGGACAGCAGGGGAATCAAATAAATCAATACTCGGAGAACTAGTCCAACACAAAGACACTCAAATGGGTGCTCTCGGGTAAGGCTAACAAAGAGCCGCCCAACTGANCAAGTAACACAAAGGAACCCAAACAACTGCTCTCGGGTATGGACAGGAGGGGAATCAAATAAATCAATACTCAGAGAACTAGTCCAACACAAAGACACTCAAATGGGTGCTCTCGGGTAAGGCTAACAAAGAGCCGCCCAACTGACACAAAAGGAACCATTCAAATGCTTTTGGGTAGGGGCAACAACAAATTAAGCTATTGCTTTAGGAAACCTATAATTTATTCTTGTGACGAAGCAATAAAATCATCAATAGTATTTTACAACGTTCAAATATTTTGGCAGGCAAAGGAAGTTCAAGGAGCATATATGTTAAAGAAGTTTACACACATACCATTCAATTCCTATATTTTTTCATATCTAGCACTTAAACCTCCATCAACAGTGATGAGTAATATCTCCATGAAGCATAGCATAGGTAACAACCATTTGCAAATCTCCAAAATTTCAGCATATGGTGATGGATTCATAGATTGTTTACAATGTAAGTTATTCAATCATAGTAATAAGCTCTACACTAGTTTCTCAATCTCAATCACAAATTGGAAGTGATGATAATATAGAAAATTTGAGAGATGTTAGATGTGTAAATATTTAAGAATTGGCTAGCATGTGTGTAATGAATTGGAGTTTAGAAATTAAATAGTAAATACACAAGAATTTAGTGTTATGTATGTAAATGTAAAAAAAAATTCATATATATTTGAACGGTATGTGTTAACCCACGAAATAAGACAGGGAGCACACCTTCTCCTGGATATAACAAATAGTAATCTTTTCATAAATTCCTTCCAAACGATTATTGTATCCATCCTCTATATGTCCCAATCAAAAAAAGAAATGAATGAGATGAGACTGTAAATAACAATTATCTAACAGTATAAAAGAAAAGCCATAAGTTTGCCAGCTAACAACCAAAGAAATGTAGTTATGACATTTGAAAGTTAAAGCGAGCATCATAGTAAAGAAATTTCTTATCATTAAATCAAAATGAGAAATAAAGTTTGGCTAAGATAAATGTGCTTCACAGAAGAAAAGAAGGGTGAAGAGACTTACTCTTCAAATTAGATGATTGAAAATAGAAGGATCACCTTGTTGCACAAGAGGAAACAAGCCAAAATTTTTTGCTAGGTGACGAAGAACGAGTGAAAGAAATTCGGCTAGGTGAGGAAGACCCAGTGAAAGAAATTTGGCTAAGTGAGGAAGACCGAGTGAAAGAAATTTGGGAGAGAAAGAGATGTTTGGATTTGTAAGAGTACACGAAGAATCCTTCAAATCAATATGAGTCAAAAGTTCAAAGGGAAGAGAATAACAATTCAAGAAATCATGCTTTAAGAACCTTAGTATATATATCTAACCTTATAACTAATCCAAGAATAGATTCATAATTCTGATTCATGTCAAATTGAATCCCACAGTTTAAGAGAAAGTAATTCCTCAAGAACCAGGAATATATTTCTAACTTTGTGAATACTTCATAATCAAACCCAAGAAGTAAACAAAATTAACATAATCTAACCTCAAATTCTTGCTAACGCAGTAACGAGAAGAGTAAGAAAACCCTTGATNCTAACGCAGTAACGAGAAGAGTAAGAAAACCCTTGATTTCTTCTTAGCTCAAGAAAATGAACAATTGAAGAAAGATCACGAGATAAAAAAAACTTCCAACGGAAAAAGAACCTCAGCACTGTGTTTCTCCAAAATCTCCAAAGAAAAATCACACCTCTAATCTTCCTCTCCCATGGGGTATTTATAGCCGAGCAAAGAGAAGCGGAACTCATGGCAAGGGCCCACAAAAACCCAAGAACAAAATGTGCATCAAATCTATTGCGAGGGAAAAGTTGTTACAGAGAGTGGCCGGCAGTTATCCAAGGTTGAGATGATTAACCAGTAAACTTTCATAATTTTTTACTTAAAATCTTTTGCTTTTTCGTGCATATAATTATTTTTTTAGCAGTTAAAAGCAGTAATATTTAAAGAAAATCGTATTTTAGTTGTAATTGGAAAATTTCATATTGTCCACGAATTGATCATCCTAATCAGGCTGAAAATGTTGATAACCTAAAATTTTAGGGGGGTGGATTCTTATCAAGTGTTGGTGAACAATATCATTGATCTTATTCCCTTTCTTGAAGGATCCTTGGGGTATGAGATAATATTCTAAACTCCTACTTCGCATCCCTCATTTAGCACACATAAGTAATGTTATCATCGCTCTTACCACCTGAGCCTCAGACTTACACCAGTCTGATGATCCATAAGTGGCCAAACTAAATATCCCCAATTGCTCACAAGGATTTAGATACTTTATGCAAAGCCCACACCCTTGAGCATTGGTAGTTATTGTAGGATAAGTAGTGTTAGGGTATGTTATATCGATTTATAAATTATCGGATCCCGAGTTATATCTTGGTGGGCCCTTAAGGAATTCTTTTGTTATATTATGCTTGATTGTTATGTTTTTGGGGATAGTTACTCTCAATAAATCATGATAGGCTATAATGTCCTATACAAAGTCTGAAATCTTATAAAGGAGTTCAGAGCGTGTTTCTAAATGACTTTAGAATCTATCAGATTATTCTGAGTTCATTTAGCCTCCTCATGTTGTTGAGTTAATCAACCCAAGTTGAATTAGGAATTATATTATTATGCCTTAGATTATACTCAGTGTATTGTATCTTGATTAAACTATAGGTAAGGGGAGTTAATCAATTTCTTGACATCGTGGGAAATCCTTAAATTTATGATTATAATGCAAAGATATTATTATCATTTAAATCTTATCCTCAAATCATTCCTCAAGTATTGTCATCTTGACTTACCATCAACTCCTAAAGACTTTTAAGGGTAATCTTGTAATTTTAAAAAGATTTGTAAAGTGTATTTCATCTTGATTCAAAGATTATGTTTAGTTCAACTATTGATTGAGGGATCAATACTAATGAATTTATCAATCTTATAATGTTGTTCCCTCACTCTTGGATCATCCAAATCATTACACATCTTTCTATGTCAAACAATTCAAAAAATTACCATTATGTCCTTTTTTATAAAAAACGGGTGAATGGGTTACTACCTAACTACTCTAATGTTTCAATCACTTTAGTATGTTCAATCATCCTAATTTAATATCCACTCTCATTGGTTTATCCTAAATATTAATCAAATTGGGGTTAGGGCATGAATTTTTAAAATTATATTCATACCCTTAGGGTTTATATCTCATAACTCCCTCATTTCTAATCATAAGATTATGAGACTTGGCTGAC